>JAJOOO010016491.1:0-34952 GCA_029582685.1 Solanum piurae
TCATGTGCTTTGTCTACTTCACGATGTATGCAATGATGCTTGTTGCAATTACTCCAAACTACCACATTGCTCTAGTGTCATGGACACTATTTGTTATTGTTGCAACGAAGATTCAATTGACTTATAATACAAACTTATGGTTAGGTTTGATAGTTTTTAAAACTTATGGGTATAAATCATATTTTTCTAAAAAGTGAAATATATTTCCCAAATACTATGGCCAAACACATGGTGAAATTTCACCCAAATTTTCACCCAAATAATATTTGCCAAGAATATTTAGAAATTTATGGCCAAACGCTAGCTTTAACTCACCAGTTTGTCATGCCCCAAGCTACCCATGAGATACAGACACGGGACCTAGGATCACGAGTGACCCCAAGTTAACCCTACTGGCATAACATGAGCATACTATGATAACTGAAATGAGAAAATTCTGAGCGGAAGCTTAAACATGAGATAAACTGAAAATGATGAGGAATACCCATACTATCTGAATATATAATCTGAGAGTTTAACGACAAATGAAATATCAAACTCTAAAGCTAAAACTAAATCTAACTATGTCTGAAATGAAAGCCTCTGACTGACTAGAGATGTTGAGACATGTCCCCAGCTAACTCTAGAAAAATTGAAACTAAAGGACCGAAAATGGAAAGATAACATGTGACTCGTCCTCAAAGAATGAGGACTCACCATCGATGTTGCTGAACTGAAGATCGGGAACCGATCTATATGTGATCTGGAAGCTGAGAGCCTGAACCTACATCACGAGAAGATGTAGCGCAGAGTATGCGTCAGTACTTGAAAGGTACTGAGCATGCAGGATAGAGTAAAGCTGAATAATAACATAACTAAATCGAAGCATATAGCTGAGCAATGATATGAGATAGGCATGATACTAAACTGAGAATACTGAACATAACAATATATTTGCATGCAATGGCCAAGTTTATAACATGCTGATGTTGAAGTCTGACGGTAAGTGATAACATGGTCAATGCAATAGGACCTGACTGAACTGTGGGATCTACTAATAACCGACATAAAACCACATGAGGTAAATGTGGAGTCCGATGTATACGCCCCATCGAGAGGACCTAATATACCTTGCCAAAGGTATAGAGGCATGACTGGCGTGATCACTAAAATTGTGCCCATAAAGGGGACTTACAACCTAAGGGGGCACATAGTTCTAGGACTATGAGAGTGACTGACCCTAGTCCAACTCAGTATTAAGTCTACTCCCAACTAATTATGTAATTAATATATTATGACTGAATTTCTATAATACTGGATAGCTCAACATACTGACATGCTAACTGAGAATGTAACCCTAATATATTAATAATGTAACATTCAAAAACTGAGAAATGTATATCTGAAATATCTGACCTAGCATGTGTATTTCATGAACTAAAAGAACTACATAACTAGGGTTCTGAATTTATAAGAGAATCTACGAACAAACCAAAATAAATTCATGCTAATCTGATTTGGATCATTCTAACAGCTAAAACCCAACAATTTCTAAAATTCAAGAAATTCTAGGTCTAGATAATATTAAGGGAATCAAGATTCTGACTTAAATCTACTGACCTAATGGGTGAAAGGAACCCACTAGAGAACTCCCACATACCTGGTGATGAATTCCACAGAGAAATTATCTGATTTCGGGGCTAGAACTGATGAAAACTCATTGCATTCTTGAACTAGGGCTTGATTGACTTTATCCTATGTTTTGCTCTAAGTTTGATGAATTCTTAGTGAATACTTGATTAGGTTAGGTTCTAATTTGTTTACAAGGATAAAACTGACCGAAACCACATAATTTAGAGGTTAAACAACGTAGTTTAGGTGTCCAATGCATAGGGGAAAAGACCAAAATAACCCTACTTAAAAATCTGACGGGGCTGACCACGGCCACTTTCACGGACCGTGAAAGGGACCACGGACCGTGGGACCGGTTGTGGTCCTTTGACAGTGGCTACTAACTCTGGGGGTCCGTCCATGAGCCCTTACTTCGGACCATGTGGAGGACCACGGATCGTGAAGGTCTCTTTGGTCCTCACTTGAGCTGAGGTCTGGCGGCTCAGGTTCACAGACTCTACCACAGACCGTATGGAGGACCATGGACCGTGAAGGTCCCCGTGATCCTCACTTAGGTGTGGGGGTCTAAAGGCTAGGCTTGGTGGCCTACTGGCTAAGCTTCACGGATGCCCCACGGCCCGTCGTCAGGACCACAGACCATGAAGGGTCCCGTGGTCTGGTGACAGGGCCTGGGAGATTCTAACTCCCCACCACGGGCACCTATACGTCCCATGAGGTAGTCCACGACCTATGAAGGGTCCCGTGGTACACCTCTGCTGGAAAGTGTTGAAGTCCACGGGTAGGTCAACGGACCGTGGACCCTATCACGGTCTGTGAACACTGCCGTAGAGGACTGGTTCAGGTGATTTTCTGCAAAACAATTCTAGGTCTGGTTTTTGAGGTGTTACAATATCTCCCCCTTGGGAATATTCGTCCTCTAATAAAGTCTAAACTATCTTAAATAGAGGGAAAGAGTTGTAAACCCTACCGCTAAATACTGAAAAACATATTTCTGACTGAACTAAGTTCCAAGATCATACAAATACGCTGAAAATGCAAATACAGACTGAAGGAACATGATACTAAGACTGATTTTATGTATGAGTAACTGAAAGACTGAAGAGGAACTATTACCTCAAGCTGGAGTGGTTACCTCAAGCTGGAGTGGAATTGGAAGGAAAGAGGTGAGGATACTTGGTCTTCATGGTTGCTTCTGCTTCCCAGGTAGCTCCCTCTATGGAATGACTCCTCCACAAAACCTTCACTAAAGCGACTTCTTTGTTTCTCAACCTTCTAACCTACCGATAAGGAATCTCAACTGGTACCCTCATAAGTGAGACTATCTCTTACAACCACACTCTCTAATGGTACTATGGATGCTGGATCACCCACACACTTCTTCAACAGTGAAATGTGAAAGACCAGGCACTGCTGCTAGTTCTGCTGGCAACTCTAACTCATATGCCACATTTCCAACCCTTTTCAGGATCTTATAAGGGCCTACATATCTAGGACTGAGCTTTCCTTTCTTGCCAAATCTCATTACCCCCTTCATAGGTGACACTTTCAGAAAAACCCAATCATCAATTTGGAACTTTAAGTCCCTTCTCCTTACATCTACATAGGATTTCTGGCGACTTTGGGTTGTCTTAAGTCTATCTCTAATGAGTTGCACTTTCTCTATAGCATCATGAACAGAATCTGGCCTTATCAAGGCTGCTTCACCTACTTCAAATCAACCAACTAGGGATCTACATCTACGCCCATACAATGCCTCATAAGGGGCCATCTAAATGTTGGAATGGTAGTTATTATTGTGGGCGAACTCTATAAGAGGAAGGTGATCATCCCAACTACCTTTGAAATTGATCACGCAAGCTCTCAACATGTCCTATAAGGTATGAATGGTACGCTCTTCCTGGACATCCGTTTGTGGATAAAATGTTGTGTTGAGATTAACCTGAGTACCAAGACCTTTCTGAAATGACTTCCAGAAATGAGAGGTAAACTGAGGACCTCTATATGAAATGATAGAAAAAGGAACCCCATACAAGCTGACTATCTCTTTGATGTAAAGTCAGGCGTAGTCCTCCGCCGAATCTGTAGTCTTGACCACCAAAAAACGAGCAGACTTAGTAACTCTGTCAACTATCAACCAACTGGAGTCATGATATCTGCGAGTACGAGGTAATCATGTAATGAAGTTCATGTTGATCACTTCCCACTTCCTAGTAGGAATGTTGATCTCTTGAATCATACCCCCTGGTTTCTAATTTTCTACTTTCACTTTCTGACAATCGGGGCACTTAGCCCAAAAATCTGCTATATCTCACTTCATGCCATTCCACCAAAAGACTTCCCGCAGATCACGGTACATCTTAATGGCGCCTGGATCAATAGAATACCTAGAGTTATGGGCTTCTGCTAGAATATGTTGTCTCAACTCACCCATCTTAGGAACACATAATCTACCCTGATAGCGAAGCACATCATCTCCCTCTTGGGAGAAGATCTCAACTCTCTCTTAATAGACTGCACCCTTTAGTTAAAGCAATATCGGATCACTATCTTTCTTTTCCTTAACCTCCGCTACCAATGAAGATTCTTACCCATTTTGAAATGTTACACCACCATCTGGTATGCTCATAAGGCGAACTCCCAAGCGAGCAAGCATGTGAACATCTTTCGCTAGTTCTTTTCTTTCTTCCTCAACATGTGCCACACTACCCATAGATAGTCTGCTAAGAAAATTTGCTATTACGTTGGCCTTACTAGGATGGCAATGCACACTCCTGTCATAGTCCTTAAGGAATTCAAGTCATCTCCTCTGGAGAAGATTCAACTCTTTCTTGGTGAACACATATTGAAGGTTCTTATGGTCTGTGAATACATCTGCGTGAACACCATACAAGTAATGTCTCCAAATCTTAAGTGTAAACACCGCTGCTGCAAACTCGAGGTCATGAGTCGGATAATTCTTCTCATGCACCTTAAGTTGTCTAGAAGCATAAGCTATAACCTTGTTTCGCTGCATCAACACACAACCTAGGTCGACCCTGGATGCATCACAATAGATCACATAACCGTCTAAACCCTCTGGTAGAGTCAAAATAGAAGATGTAGTCAACCTAGTTTTCAGTTCTGCAAAGATTTTCTCAAAATCATCTAACCACTGAAACTTGACATTTTTTGGAGTCAACCTAGTCAATGGAGAGGCTATGGATGAAAATCATTCTATGAATCTTCTGTAATAACCAGCCAAACCCAAGAAACTTCTAATATCTATAGGAGAGGTAGGCCTCCTGGGCCATTGTTTCACTGCTTCTATTTTTTAAGAACCCACTCGGATCCCTTCGCTAGACACTATATGACCAAGGAAAGCAACATATTGCAACTGAAACTCACATTTGCTAAACTTAGCGAATAACTGGCAATCTTTGAGAGTTTGTAGAACAACCCTCAAATGAGTCGCATGTTCTTCCTCATTCCTAGAGTAAATGAGGATATCATCAATAAAGAGGATAACGAACAAGTCCAAATATTGCTTGAACACTCTGTTCATCAAGTCCATGAAAGATGCACGAGCATCAGTTAGTCCAAATGACATAACTATAAATTCATAATGATCATATCTGTAACACCCTAGAAAATATTTCGAACTAAGACCCGAACCATTCTTCGTAGTGAGTGAGATTTTTTGCAAGTAATTTAAAATTTCTTGAGTATTAAGGTCACTAGATGTAGCACCTTGAGTTTCAAGAAGAACTTAAGAGAGTTCATTCAAGTCATTCCTAGTTTTCTTAAGTTTTGGATCAAATTCAAACGACTATAACTCCTAGTACAAGATGATTTAGGTGAGCTACAGGATAGAAAATTAAATCTTTTCGATTCCTCTTTCCAACGCCGCCGAGTTTGCTAAATTTCGAGCTCTGAGTAAAAAGTTATGACTGATTTACTAATGTCGCGCAAACCTGGCAGCAGCTCCGCGATAGCTCCGCGACGCGGAGCCAATACGGACCTCACTGCCTGGTGGAATATAATTCCGACTCCCAGCTCGTTTTATTTATTTCTTTAAGGGTATTTTAGTCCTAAAAATCCTTAGAAGGTCATCTAAATTGCCCTAAACGAATAGAAAATCAGTTTTCACAAATCAAAACCCTCTCATCCACTCCAAAGATTCTACGCTCAAGAAATTCAAGAAAAGCTAAGGCTAGGGTTCATCTTTCAAGATTTTCCTTCAAGTTGCTTCAAGAAGATGGTTCTTTCAGGTATGTAAGCTTCCATAGTGTTGGGTTTGTTCACCCACACGCCAATCTTGTTAATTTCAGCTTTAAATTAGTTCTAAGAATTGAAGCTTTGATGTTCATGTTATGTATTCATGAATTTTCTTTCGTTCTTGAATTGGGCTGAGATTGAGGAGTTCTTGAGATTAATGTGTCAATTTATAGAGTGGTTAGAGTTATATTCTAGTGTACATGTGTTGGGTATCTAAATCTAAAGAGAGATTGAGAAAAAGAATCGAATTTAGGCAAATTGGGGCTGGGAAACGAAGAAGGAGAAAGTCGAGTGCAATTTGGCACACAAGTCCGCGTCGCGGACTTGCTCCCCCAGTGAGCAAAATGTTTCTCCACATCGCGGTTAGGACGCGGACTCCTCTGTTTCAAAATTTAATTTCGCAAGTATTATTTTAAACCATCTTCGTGTCACGGACTTGTTCCAAGACGGTGATTTTATGACTTTTCTCATGTGTAGCTATCAACAATCATTCCTAAACATCATGAGACCTTTCCTATCACAAATCACTACCTTGAATTCATAAATCACATTCAAGGTAGAGTTGAGAGTCGAAGTCTTGAGAGTTCTTTCGAACATTTTTAGAAAATCCCTTTTTGTTTTTTTGAGGAGTCTTCTACAAATTCTAATAACTTGTTTCAAGACTCGAGCAAGTCAGTATGAGAGTGAGAATAATGTATTCATGAGTCTACCTTGTCATCATGAAATCTTTCTTGTCATGAACCATAACTCTTGAATTCATAATTCACATTCAAGAGAGAGTTAAGAGTAGAGTTCAAGAAAGTCTTTGAGTCCAATTGTGAATCCTTTGAAATCAACTATCGATTTGAACTAAGTTTTGAGGAAGTAAGTCATAGAATAAGAAGAGTCATATACATGATTTCCATATAGTTATGTAGACTATCAAGTCGAGTTGTTTCATGCCCATAATTTCGCATAAACTTCGTAAGTTGAGCATCTTTCAGAAAAGTGGTATCTTCAAGTTCTAAGCCTTTAAGTGTTGAGTTCCTAATCCCTTTTGATAAGCATCTTTGAGTACTTGAGTTGAATATTTCATGCCCATAATTCCGCATGAACCCTATAAGTCGAGCAGTCTTGAGATGAGAAGTATCCTTGAGTCCTTGAGTTTAGTAGTTCATGCTCATAATTCCGCATGAACCCTCTGAGTTGAGCATTTTTTAAATGAGTAGTATTTTGAGTTCCAGGTATTGAGATCTATGGTTATTGAAAACCTTGCATCGAGTCGTTCACGTCCATAATTTGGCATGAACCATATTTTAAGAAGTCTTTTACAAACGTTTTAACTTTGTTTTAAGACTTAAGTTTTGAGTTCAATAAAGAGTAAAGTTGAAGTTCTTTTCTTCAAAAAATATATGGGGACTAAGTATTCCCAAAGAGATTTAAAATGTTTTCACATTTAAATAAGAACGGAAACTGAGATTTCCAAAGAGTCTTCGGGCTAGTTTTTAGAATAGAGTAATCGCTTTCTAAATGAAGAAAGAGAGGGAAACTGAGATTTCCAAGATAGCCTTTGAGATAAGTTTTTTAGCACTAATCTCAAATCACAGAAGAAGTATATATTTTTTAAAACATAAGAGCTAGTATATTTTGGGAGTAGTATTGAGCACCTAATTGGGGGTGAGAATGAGTTCAGATAACTCACGTCTCCATAAAACCATGTAGCCACCATGGGTAGAAAAGGGTCATACTTTTTAGATGAACCCTTTTCACAATAGACTAGTGGATCCACTTAGTAGTTTAGGTCCTATGATGATGACAAGGTATAGGATGGTCATTGGCAGCGTGAGGTAAAGTGTTGTATCATCACTATAGCTCTTAACTGATGGTTGTCGGTTAGAGAAACTCCCACATAAGTTATTGTATTCATATATACACAATTATTTGTATTTTTACATAAATTTCTGAGTTATGTTGTATCCTTTCATACACACAGAGTTGACAGCATATTTAAATAGTTTGTTTCTTTATATTGCACTTGTTTTAAATTGTTTTATATTGAAATGAGTTCAGTCATATTGAGTTGAGTATCCAGAGTCAAATATCATATATTTGAGTTGAGTATCTTATCTTTGAGTTGAGTATCTTATCTCTGAGTTGAGTATCCTATCCTTGAGTACTTTTGAGTTGAGTAAGTTTGAGTAGTTTTGAGTATCCTTGAGTATTCCTTGACTTGAGTAAGTTTGAGAAGAGGCAAGTATGTTTCCTTTTTTTATCAAGTTTCAAGCTTATGTTTTATGTTTTAGAATTTCCCTTACATGTTCGTACATTCCACGTACTGAGTCATTTGGCCTGCATCTTCTCATGATGCAGACACAGGTATTTAGGATCATCAACAAGAGCTTCGTTGATACATCCGGGAGTTCGAGTTAACTATGGTGAGCCTCTTTGTTTTCGGAGGATTTCATTTACTTTTCAGTTTAGTCAGGATGTCGTGGGTCTTGTCCCGACTTCCATCTTTATCAGTTAGAGGCTTCATAGATAGTCAGTAGTTGAGAAGTCTGTATTATTCATTTATTGTTATTAAATGTTTTAAAGACTTAAGTTGCCTATTTTATGGCGAGTTGAATATATTATTTTTATTCTAAGTTTTTCATTTGAGTTAAAGTTGTACAAAGTTGGGTTATTGAATTTTATTTCAGTTTTAAGCTTTTGCTTGCTTAAGTTAGTCTTCCGCTTGTAGTCATCCAGGATGAGGGTTCGCTTGGGGACCAGCAATGATTCTTGAGTGCCGGCCACGTCCAGGGTGTAGACTAGGGTCGTGACAATATCGAGTTCTGAAGGCTATTTTTGGGATGTTTCTATCTCTGAATCTAAGATGATGATAACCATATCTAAGGTCTATCTTAGATAAATTACTAGCACCCTAAAATTGGTCAAATAAGTCATCAATCCTTGGATAGGGTACTTATTCTTGATTGTGACTTTGTTCAACTGCCTATAGTCAATGCACATTCTGAGAGAACCTTCTTTCTTTTTCACAAACAGTACTGGTGCACCCCATGGCAAGATACTAGGTCTGATGAAGCCCTTATCTAGAAGGACTTTCAACTGCTCTTTCAATTCCTTAAGCTCATCTAGAGCCATTCTGTAAGGAGGACTAGAAATAGAATGGGTATCTCGAAGGAGATCAATTCAAAATTTGATTTCCCTTTCGGGAGGAACTCCGGGAAGATCTCTAGATACACTTTTGGGAATTCATTTACTACTGGAACTGACTCAAGAGTTGGGGGTTCAGAGCTTGAATCTTTAACACGAACTAGAAGATAGAGGTAACCCCAAGAGATCATCTTTCTGGTCTTAAGGTAAGAAATGAATCGACCCATAGGCGCTAAGCTACTACCCTTCCATTCTAAGATTGGTTCATCTAGAATCTGAAAATGAACAATCCTAGTTCTACAATCGACTGAGGCATAATAGGAATGTAACCAATCCATGCCTAGAATAACATCAAAGTCTACCATTTCTAACTCTACAAGATCTGCTGAGGTGAATTTCTGAGAGACTGTGAAAGGTTCTGAGAGAGTTTCTGGACTAACATTAAAGTTGACTGCTATATAAAAGTCACAAAGGAAAGAGTATCCCCTGGATCTAGCAGAGCATAAACATCTAAGTTAAAGACTCATAACGTACTAGTGACCACATCAGGAAAATCTTCCTGATCCTGGTGAGCCTAAAGAGCATACAACTTGTTTTGGCGTTGATCGTCACATGTACCAGATGAGTTACCCTGCTGAGTCTGGCGACTTGCTTGTGCTGCTGAAGTTGTGGACTTAGCTATAACATTATTACCCCATTGACCTTATTTAGAATGATAATCTCTCAACCTATGACCAGACTAACCACACCCAAAGTATCCTTCTTTTCCTGTAAGGCACTCGCCCGGATGGTTCTTACCACACTTAGGATATGTTGGGTAGGTTATATTACCTGAGACACTCCTCGGAGACTTAGAGCCCGATGCCCTACCTTTCTGATCCTTTCAAAACCTGGAAGATGGAACACTAGATGAAAAAGGTGTTGGGGCTGAAGATGTCTGACCCTGTGAGCGAATTCCACCACCCGATTTCTGTTGAGACTATTCATAGTTCCCAGTCCTAGCCTTCTTGTTCTCCTTAGCTTGTTCCCTAAGCTTATCTCCCTCAACCTACTGAGCATGAATCATGAGCCTAGAGATGTTCATATTTTCCAGCCACAAAGCACTTTATTTTCTCTAAGTCTGACACTCCATACAAAAACTTGTTCATTTGAGCCCTGGAATCGGCAACCATGTGAAGAGCATACCTGGAGAGTTGGGTGAACTTGAGCCCATACTTTTGGACTTCCATGCTACATTGCCTTAAGTTCATGAACTCCTGAGCTTTTTCCTCCTTTAACTCCCTCGAGAAGAACCTGTCCAGAAAAGTCTCGCTAAAACAATCCCAAGTAATAAGAGCCGCATCCGTACCCCTATTTTCCTTCCATTGAGTAAACCAAATGTGAGCCACATCCTTAAGCTGGTAAGATGCCAACTCAACCCTATCATTACAGGTCACTTGCATCACTCCAAAGATCTTCTTGACCTCATCTATGAAGTTTTAGGGATCTTCTCCAACTTGTGACCCTAAAAACTCAGGCGGATTCATCCTAAAAAAATCCCAAACTCTAGATGCAGCTGACCTAACATTAGAATTAGTAGGAACTAGGGCCTTCTTATTGTTCTGGTGTGTCACACTCTGAGCCAATAGCTGAATGGCATTCCGAAATTCTGCATTCGAACCTTCATGATCTGAGACGGGAGGAGTTGTGTTAGAATTACTGGCATTCGCGTTCCTAGCGTTAGCTCTACGAGGAGGCATGATATAAAATGCATAACGTCGAGTTTGAACGAGGAATTAGATCATACCTCACGCACGATAAGAGTAACAAGAAAATGAAGTATTCCTAAAACACTTTGTAGCCTCTCTCTCATTATATGTGGCATACTTCATACCCATGAAAAGGACTTTACTTAGTGCAGATTTTTTAGACATCCAAGGACTCTTGAACCTAGTACTCTGATACCAAGTTTCTCACACCCCAAGCTACTCCTAGAAGCGGACATGGGATCTAAGATCATGAGTGACCCCAAGCTAACCCTGCTGGCATAACATGAGCATACTATGATAACTGAAATGAGCAAATTCTGAGCGAAAGGTTAAACATGAGATAAACTGAAAATGATGGGGGAATACCCATACTATCTGAATATATAATTTGAGAGTTTAACCACAAATGAAATATTAAACTCTAAAGATAAAACTGAATCTAACTATGCCTGAAATGAAAGCCTCTAGCTGACTAGAGATGTTGAGACATGTCCCAACTAACTCTAGCAAAACTGAACTAAGAGACTGAAAATGGAAAGATAACATGTCACTCGTCCTCAAAGAATGAGGACTCACCACTGATGCTATTGAACTGAAGATCAGGAACCGATCTATACGTGATCTGGAAGCTGAGAGTCTGAACCTACATCACGAGAAGATGTAGCACAGAGTTTGCGTCAGTACTTGAAAGGTACTGAGCATGCAAGATAGAGTAAAGCTGAATAATAACATAACTGAATCCAAGCATATAGCTGAGTAATGATATGATATAATCATGATACTAAAATGATAATACTGAACATAAAAACATATTTGAATGTAATGACCAAGTTTATAACATGCTGATGTTGAAGTATAACTGTAACTGATAACATGGTCAATGTAATAGGATCTGACCGAACTGTGGGAGCAACTAATAACCAACATAAAACCACATGATCTAAATGTGGAGTCTGATATATATGCCCTATCAAGAGGACCCAATATACATTGTCAAAGGTATAGAGGCATGACTGGCGTGATCACTAAAATGGTGCCCACAGAGGGGACTTACAACCTACGGCGGCACGTAGTTCTAGGACTATGAAGGTGACTGACCCTATTCCAACTCGGTATTAAGTCTACTCCCAACTGATTATGTAATTAATATATTATGACTGATTTTTTGTAATACTAGATAGCTCAAGATACTGACATGCTAACTGAGAATGCAACACTAATATACTGATAATGTAGCATTCGAAAACTGAGGCATGTATATCTGAAATATCTGACCTAGTATGTGTAATTCATGAACTAAAAGAACTACATAACTAGGGTTTTGAATTTATAGGACAATCTACAAACAAACCAAAATAAATTCATAATAATATGATTTTGATCATTCTAACAGCTAAAATCCAACAATTTCTAACATTCAAGAAACCCTAGGTCTAGATAATATTAAGGGTATCAAGATTCTGACTGAAATTTAGGGACCTAATGGGTGAAAGGAACCCACTACTGAAATCTCACATACCTGGTGATTAATTCCATGAAGAAAACATTCGATTTCAGGGTTGGAACTGATGAAAACTCACTGTGTTCTTAAACTAGGGCTTGGTCGACTTTCTCCTCTGTTTTTCTCTAAGTTTGATGGATTCTTGGTGAATAAATGATTAGGTTAGGTTGTAATTTGTTTACTAGGTTAAAACTGACCAAATCCACATAGTTTAGGGGTTAAACGACATAGTTTAGGTGTCCAACGCATATGGAAAAAGACCAAAATAACCTTACTTAATAATCTAACGGGGCTGACCACGGCCACTCTCACAGACCGTCAAAGGGACCACGGACCGTGGGACTGGTCGTGGTCCTTGTCTAGTGGCTACTAGTTTTGGGGTCTATCCACGAACCTTTACCACCGACCGTGTGGAGGACCACGGACCGTGAAGGTCCCCATGGTCCTTACTTAGGCATGGGGGTCTAAAGGCTAGGCTTGGTGTCCTACTGGCTAAGCTTCACGAATGCTCCCACGACCCATCGTCAGGACCACGGACCGTGAACGGTCCCGTGGTCTGGAGAGAGGGCCTAGGGGATTCTAACTCCCCCCCACGAGCACCTATACGGCCCGTGAGGTGGTCCACGACCCGTGAAAGGTCCCATGGTCCACCTCTACTAGAAAGTGTTGAAGTCCACGGGCAAGTCAATGGACTGTGGACCCTATCACGGTCCGTGAACCTTGCCGTAGAGCACAGGTTCAAGTGATTTTTTGCAATTTTTTTCTAGGTCTGGTTTCCGAGGTGTTACGACTTTCAACATTCACTAGAGCTCTTCCGGTTTCGAAAAATGGTCTACCCAAAATAATAGGCACCTCGGCATCAATCTCATTATCTGAAATAACAAAGTCAACTGCAAAGATAAATTTATCGACCTTTACCAATATATCATAAAATATTCCAATGGAATGTTTGATAGACCGATCCGCCATAAGAAGCTGTATTGTTGTGAATTTCGGTTCACCCAGCCCAAGTTGCTTGAAGATGGCGTATGGCATCAAATTTATACTCTCCCCGAAGTCACATAACGCTTTAGCAAACTGAAGCATACCACTGGTACATTTGATAGTAAATGCCCTCGGATCCTCTTTCTTTGTGATCACATCGCTGGTCATTACAACACTACAATTGTGAGAAACTTCAATTGTTTCAAAGTACATGCTTCTTTTCTTAGTCACCAGCTCCTTCATGAATTTTTCATATCCTGACATCTTTAATAATGCTTCCACTAAAGGAAGGTTTATAGAAAATGTCTTGAACACGGATAGGAATTTCTTGAACTTTTCATCTACATTTTGCTTTTTGAGTCGTTGAGGGAATGGGGGATTTATTTTGGGTAGTGGTTGCACTAACTTTGGAGATGATGCAGCCCTTTCTTTAGCTATTTGCAACTCTTCCGTGGTGCTTTATCTTGGACTTTCTTCATCCTCTTTGAGCATGTTATTCTCCGATGCTTGATCAGATTTCTCTACCTCAATGGTGTCGTTCTCTTCTTCACAAGTGTTTGTCCCATAATTCAACTTCACATCACCAGCTGCTATTTTTCCACTTCGTGTTACAACTGCCAAACCTTTGTCATGATCAGCCTTTGAACTTGTCGTGTACTCATCTGCACTCTTCTATAAAGCTTGGGTTCTAATTGGGCTGAAAGTTGGTTCATTTGGCATTCAAGTTGTTTAATCGCATCTGCGTGATAATTCACCTTATTATTCAATGATATGAAGTCAGCCTTCATTTCCTTTAGTTTCTCATCAGACCCTTCAACTTTATCTAGGATGCGCAATAACAATTCGTCCACTCGAAGGCTTCCTCAACTTCCCTTAGATTTTGGGTTGTCACTTGTTTGCATGTGATACTCCTCATGATTGTCTTTTCTCTACCAAAAGTCATTTCAGTCAGCCCAATCTTGATTGTATCCTCTCCGTTCTTCTTCAATAAGTGTGTTCCAACCTTGATTCCCTCCTCGAGTCTAAACACACTTTTTACCTCTTTGTTTTCATCAACGCTCTCTAGCACCTATTTTCTCGACAACTCCATTTGGGACATCATCTTGATAATATTTTTATACCACTCTTTCTCATTGTCGATTTTCTCCTTGGTCATCTTGAAATTCAATGGAGACACTTGGTCCTCTTGAGTGTACCAAGCCCGGCTAATCTTCGCCATTTCATCAAGAAGGAAGGATGCTACTTCAAATGGTTGTAATATTATCCCTCCTCAGACAAGCTGGTGAGCTACTCCTTTGTTCACTTAGTCTAAACTCCAGTAAAAATATTGAAGTATCACATTACTCGGAAGCCCATGAGTTGGATACTGTAGCAGCAAATTTTGAAATCTCAGCCATGTTTCATGAATCGGCTCCCTATCTACTCGTTTGAAGTTCTGAATATTGTCCGATAACTTCACAATTTTTTAGGGTGGGAATAATCTTATGTAGAATGCCTTGATGAGTTCTTCCCAAGAGGCAATGGAGTTCCTCGGTAGATCCACTAACCACTTGGTCGCTTCCCCATCAAAGAAAAAGGGAACAACCAGAGCCGGACTGATTCTTGCGAGATATTCTTCAGTGAGAAAGGACCACATACGTAAAAAAAAGTTCTGAATATCTTCATGAAGATCCTCATGATCCAACCCTTCAAATACACCTTTCATTTGCAATAGTTGTAGCATCGTGCTTGTCACATGGAATGCAACATATCACACAACAGGTGGTAAGCGAATAACACTTATGTTACCCAATTGAGCTTCATTGGCATTATCAAGTTGCCAATATCATCTTGGTGGTCAAGTTGGTTTATGGTGTTTCTGTTCATACTCATCTCGCCACCTGCTCACAAACAGCTAACCACAAATTCAAAGTAAAGTAAGTTGACTCAACTACAAACAAGATTAGATCACAGCTATACTTCAATAAGAGAATTCTAAACACCACTCTCCGGCAACGACGCCATTTTGATAACGCTCAACTACACCTCATACAATACTAGGTGTAGGCGATTGCAATCTACTATAAACCCAACAAAGAGTTGGGGTCGATTCCATAGGGAGTAATACAAGTTAGAATTCAATTACGAAGTGAAAAGCATGTTCTAATCGATTGTAGGAATAGAAATTATCAAAACGATTTAAGTAAATCAAAAGGGTTGACAACATGTGTCAAATGAGGGTAAAGTTTGTCAATTAACAACTAAGAAAAATAGGGAAATAATCAAGTAGATAGGGATACTTGAGGATGTGATCGATTAATTGCCAATTTCATTATACAGGTGATTTGCAATTACGAAAAGTTGAATCTAAGTGGGTACAATTTTTGGTGTTTCAGCACATGCTATTTGTATTTTTTGCCTCTCAATTCGAAAACTTCAAGTAATACGTCCGGTCTCATTCCCTAATTTGGAAAACATCTCCTAGTTTGAAATATCATGTGCAATACACACCAGTCTTTCATTCATGTGAAATACACACCAGTCTTTCATTCATGTGAAATACACACCAGTCTTTCGTTTATGTGCAATATACACCAGTCCTTTATTCCTTAATTCGCACCATATGCTTATCTTGGGAAATATGCACCAGTCTTTCATTCATGTGAAATATGCACCATATTCATACTTTGGGTAATACGCCCCAATCTAATGTCAATCAACAAGGACTATACTTCCCATTTGAAAATCTCAGGGCAATATGCCTCATTCTCCCTTTTCTTCCTAGGGTTATATGTCCTAGTTTGAGATTCGCATATCTTTTCTTTTCGTAGAAAAAGAACAACCTGTTCGGAGTTTTCATTTTGTAACATTAAATTTTTAGTTTCTATGTCCAACTCAAGTCAAACACATGCACTTGAGAATGATCCTCAATATGCCAAGAGAGCATCAAGAACAATCTTAAGAATGACGCACAAAGCAAGTCAAAGATAAACACACAATCCTCAGAAGACACATCAAGTAGCTCGAGATCTTGTAAATCCTTGAATATAGTGAAGCATAGTTCTCTAGGTCTTTTTTTATATTGTAATTATAGACAGTAGATGGTCAAAAACAACAACAAGCAACTTTTTGACCACTATGTTAGATAGTTTTGGCTATTAAATTTTCATGAACTACACTGACCTAATTTCCTTCTAGCCAAGGATATGTAGGCAACCTCGAAAGCAAGGTTCTGTCATATTTTTCAAAATTGCTTTCAATGGAGTTTGAAATAATAAAAAATTAGCCATTCGTTCACTTTCTTTGGTTGAAAAGCTCTTCATTATTCCAAGCAAAGAGGGGCATGTTGTGAACACCTAATTTTTGCCGTATTTAAATTACACCTAGAATATATATAGTAAGGTCATTTCTCTTATTTAATTGTTATTTGAATTTTTTTTATTCTTTCTATGTTAAAATTTAATTGGGCCAAAGGACTCATCATTTTTTATTGAATTGGGCTAATTTGAATCCAATTCTGCCAACCCAATCAATTTCAAACCCGGTCCAATAACTATGACTCAGATTTAATCTCTACCATTCATAATTTATTGATCCAATGTCTCTTATTTGACCATATCACAAATACAAAGACTTCAAAAATCATATTTTGGCCCTAATATTTTTAAATTATTACTCTCCCCCTGGTATTCCCAACCACCACCGCCACCACCATTACCGGCCGTCGGCCGCCTCCATCATTGCCAACAAATTACTCCAAAATTTCACCACTTCTTCCTTCCACCCTTATCTACATAAATATACAAACCATTTACTCTTAGTTCCAAAGAAACTTCATAGATCTAAGAAAATCGAACACAAATCATCACTTACTTTTTTTTATTTATGGAGTTTCGGTCAACTCCATCCTATACCCCTTACATAAATGTGTAGAGCTCTCCATGAGGTATCTCTGGATATAAGTTTCATGTCACTACTCTGCCAAAACAAAATTGGTGAGCTTTTCAGCGACCTCGATTCACTCTAAAATCAATATCAATCTTTTCGTCCTCTCACGTTCTATCCAACCCTACAACAATCACAACGTTTTCAACCATATAAGTCATTTTATTGTCAGATTATGTGTTTTCTTGTTAGTTTTTTTTTTAGATTTAGTTTGCAGTTTTTTTTTAATTTATTTTTTATTTTTATCTTTTATTTATTTTATAGATTAGATGTTTAAATTCTATGTTAGTGGGATGATTTACTTTTTAATTCTGTGTCTTAATGATTAGAATCGCCATCGGAGAGGCAATGGAAGAAAATCCCTCAACAAACCTTCTATAATAACCAGCCAAACCCAAAAAGTTTCTAATGTCCGAAGGAGTTAGAGGTCTTGGCCAACTCTTGACCGTATCCATCGTCTTAGGATCCACCACAATGCCCCTACTTGATACAATGTGGCCAAGGAATACTACAGACCTTAACCAAAATTCACACTTGCTAAACTTGCGAAAAGTTGATGGTCCTTAAGAACTTGCAATACAATTCTCAAATGGTCAACATGCTCATTCTCACTCCTCGAATAGATCAAAATATCATCAATGAACACATTCACAACATGGCAAGGTACTGTCTAAACACCATATTCATTAAGTCCATAAACGTCGCTGGAGCATTAGTCAACCCAAATAACATAACCAAAAACTCATAATGACTATACCGAGTTCTAAAAGACGTCTTTGGAATATCTTCACCTGTTACCCTTAATTGGTGATAACCTGACCTAAGGTCAATTTTTGAGAAATAACTTGCCCTTCCAATTGATCAAACAAATCATCTATCCTTGGAAGAGGATACTTATTCTTAATGGTCACTTTGTTCAACTGACGATAATCGATGCATATACAGAGAAACCCATCTTTCTTCCTAACAAACAACACTGGAGAACCCCATGGTGAAATACTCGGTCGGATAAAGCCCTTATCCAACAAATCCTATAACTGTTCTTTCAACTCTTTTAACTCAGCCGGGGCCATTCTATAAGGAGGAATTGAGATAGGTTGCATCTCTGGGAGAAGGTCAATACCAAAGTCTATTTCCCGCTCGGGAGGAATACCGGGTAGATCATCTGGGAACACTTCCGAAAACTCATTTACAACGGGGACTGACTCAAGAGTAGGGGTTTTGGAATCAACATCCCTCACTCTAACAAGATGGTAAATGCAACCCATGGAGATCATTTTCCTAGCCTTTAAACATGAGACAAACTGACCCTTAGGCATATAATTTCCCACCTTCTACTCAAGGACAGGCTCATTCGGGAACTGAAACTTGACTACCCAAGTTCCTCAATCAACTGTTGCATAGCAAGAGTGCAACCAATCCATACCAAGTATAACATCAAAATCTAACATGTCTAGATCTACTAAATCATCAAGAGTAACTCTATTGGGTAGGGAAATAGGGCATCTTCTATAAACCTTCTTAGCCACCACAGAATCACCAAACGACTACAGAAAGAAAAAAGGTTCTAACAACAGATTGAGGAGCATATCAAATCTCATTGCCACATATGGCGTCACAAAAGACAAAGTAGCACCGGGGTCTAAAAAGCATACGCATCTATATGGAAAACTTTTAACATACCGGTGACCACGTCTGGAGAATTCTCTTGTTCACCTCGGTTTTGGAGAGCATAGAAGCAGTTTTGTTTGGGAACATTGGAGTTTGAACCGCTATGAGGAGCTTGCTTGCCCTTTCTTCCCTTAGCCATAAGCACCGGGAAATCCCTCATTTTGTGCCCACTCTTTCCACAACCAAAGCAACCATCTGTGCCGGCTAGGCACTTACCATCATGCTTTTTCCCACACTTCACACAAGTAGACCTAGTTGCATACGAACCACTACCAGTACCTCCTTGAGGTTTAGGGTTGGACACCCTATCTTTCTTGACTCTTGGAGGAGAGCTAGAGGAACCTTGGTTGGAAAACATTTGTCTAAACCTTGGTCGAATTTGTCCATCGGACCTAGCATAACAGAAGTTCCTATCACCGGTCCTAGCTCTTTTCACCTCTCTATTCTTTTCCTTGAGCTTTGACTCCTCAATTTGTTGGGTGTGTACCATAAAACGTGAGATATCCATGTCATGGATAAGCATTGTCGTACGATATTCTTTTTCTACCATATCGGATACTCCCATCACAAACTTATTCATCTTAGCCCTCGAATCCTCCACTATAATTAGAGCATACTTGGATAGTTTGGTGAACTTTAGGGCATATTCCTTCACACTCATACTCCCTTGATGAAGGTGGATGAACTCTTGCATCTTAGCTTCCCTCAACTCAAAGGGAAAGAACCTATCAATAAATGCCAACTTAAACACTTCCCACTCAACGGGACCCGCTTCTACTGGCCTACCTTTCTTCCATTGATCATACCACACTTGAGCAACATCTTTCATTTGGTAAGCGACTAATTCCGCCTTTTCTACCAAAGTCACCCCCATGATATCAGGTACCTTATAAACCTCGTCTATAAACCCTTTAGGATCCTCCTCCACTTTAGAGCCATAAAATATGGAGGGTTCATCCTAGCAAAGTCCCTCACTCTTGAAGCTGCAGAATTCACATTAGGGTTCGCGGGAGCAATCAACTCTCTATTGGCTTGAGCTAAAACTTGAATAGTCTCCCTAAACTCTGCATGAGTAACATTATCGATTAGAGGATCAACCGGAGCTTGAGGAACTTAAGGAGGATCTCCTTGATTCACATTGTCTTCCTTAATCCTTCTGGTGAATTCCCTTCGGGTAGTCATATCAGGTAGGCAAACGAATAGGGATAAGGATAAAGACATTATAGAGTTAAACTATATCGCACGACTTAAGAGTATTGAAGGAAGTGGATTTTCCTAAACATCTATATTTTCTTATTCATAAATATGGCGCGCTTCATACTCATGATCAAGACTCTACTAGATGTGGCTTATGAGACATCATCCTAGAATCATTTTATACCTTGTGCTTTGATTACCAAGTTTGTCACGACCCAGGGGTACACCCTAGATGTAACATGGCGTATAGAACCCCGAAGGACTCCATACAAGCCACTAGCATATCACAACATAAGCAATAGAATAATAAAAGTAAAAATGCATTTCAAGTCTAAAAATTTTCATAAAATAAAAGAAGAAGTCTAGACTCTAAGTCTCAACATATCCATCTATTACAATATATTGAATGAAAAAGGGCTTAGCCCATACAACATTGTTCAAAAAGAGAATACAAGAAACGAAACTACAACATGAGAAATTGTCGCCCTCGAACCATGAGGACTCACCAAGAAGCTAGGAGGATAAGCAGGTCCAAGCTTTAGCCACTACGATGATCACCTTGAGAATCGAACCCTACACTTGGGGAAAATGTAGGAAAAGAAGGTGTTAGTACAAAAATGCACTAAGTATGATAGTCATGCATAAAAACATTGAAAACATGCTAAAAGGGACATTTCATTTGAAAGTATGCAATTTAGCAATTTAAACATGATTTGAGAGTTTAGAAAGCATAAGTCATAAAAACATGATCAACATAATCATCATCATAATAAAAACCTTTGAGAACTCATATACAAATATTATTGAGTAACAGAGTTCATAATTAATATTCTTGTTCTTTAGTGTGGGAATAAGCCTTAACCGACATGAGACCATGTGAGATATACATGATCCCCCGGTGTTACCCACACCGAAAAGGGGTGTCCTACTTGGCTAAGGTAGAACCATACTTTTAGCTTAGGTGGATCCATTAGCTAAATAACCTATGGGGGCACATATTTTAAGGGATAAGGAGATTGCAACTAGAAACCCGGCTTCGACTATCGTGAGCGCTTCCATCCCAAGAGATTGCTTCTAAGAACCCGGGCTCTACTATTGTGAGGGCTTCCATCTCATATCAATATCCACTCGGTGCTAAGCGTTAATTCCCACGGAGTACTTATTAAGTCATAACTTATTTCATATTCATGGAAGAATGTCTTGACACTCAATCCAACATAATTCATAGGATAGCTCTTGGATCACGCATGAGAATAACCTTTCACCGTCCACGTCTACATATAGATTCAATAGGTGAGAAAGCCTTTCAACCATAGAATCTTTATTATGTGAGAAAACCATTCATATTATATCACATTCATGCATAAGTGTGTATGTGAGAATATCCTTTCAACAACACAACAACTACATCATAATCATAGACACTTCACTCTCAAAGTGTTGTTAAAGCATATACATAAATCTCATAAAGATACATAATTCTTATATTTTACCCTTTCAAGGTTCAAAGCTCATATTCAATCAACACATCCACAATTCACTACTTTAGACATGGATATCATCATAATTCAAGTAACCCAATCACTATACGCATAATTTCATAATATTATACTTTCATTTTCAATGACCCACATCACAATATCACAATTGAGTAATATAGGGATTTCATGTGTTCTTGGGGGATACAACATAAAAACCATAGGAAATCATCAATTCATATATCATATCTCATAATTCAATCATTAGAATCAATTTTGAAAGGAACCCATGACTTTGGAATCAAACCCTAACATTTGGGGATTTCTATCTTTAAAATTGGAATTTTGAAGGGACTCCATGGATGAAGGCTATCCATGGATGAAGGAATACCATACCTTAATCAACAATTCCCAAAGGATTTGGTGTGAAAAACTGTCACGACCCGAGAGCACCCTCAAGTTGTAACATGGTGTACTTGACCACGAAGGGGTCTCATATAATCCTCTAGCATCATCATCACATAAGACATAGAAATAATATGGAAAATTTAAAACTTTACAATCGAAGTTCAACTTCGCTTTTCATAGGAAAATCATAAGAATTCTAGACATTGTCTCACTTGCCATCTAAACATAAAAGTATAAAATTTCGGGACTTAGCCCTTTACATCAATAGAAACTCTCAATTTACGAGATACAAAAGGACTAAACCATAGAAAACTCCATCCTCGAACTTGAGGACTCATCACGACTTGGAGATAAGCAATCCAAGTCTTCTTCAAAGTGAGAGTGATAAGTCACCTAGCCGGAACCTACACTCATTTAGATGTAGAATAAATGGGTTAGCACAATAAGTACTAAGTATGGAAACATGCATAAAAATCCTTAACATGATAAAGAGGACATTTTATTTGAAAAGAATGCATTTATCAAGTATAGAAACCCACATACATTTTCAATGTCAAAGACAAGTCATATTCACATTTATATACATAATATGACAATATCAAACACCTTAGCAACCCCTAAGGAACACTTGTGCAATGTATGGTTGGCATCCCATAATACCAATCATACAAAGTATTCCCTTGAAGCTACCTTAGCCATACATATCATCTTTAGACCTCATCATTCATACATAGTCCATAGCAAGAACTTAGTCATATACATGAGTTGAACATAAGGAAATCCATTTATATCAACTATCCATTCAACATACATATTTTCATTCATGTCTTACCATATCATAAAGGAACCACCCTACAACATCCCATTAAGTCTACTTGTGTATTGTAGAAGTGAAATCTCATACCCCCACTCCTACTAAGTAAGTTAACCAAGAAGTCATAGTATAGTTCTAATCTCATTCATTATCTTATCATTTAGGGAAGAATAACCATAACCGACATAGACCATGTGAGCTACATGGAATCCGGTGTCATATAACCCCACACCGAAAGAAGGTGTTTTACTTGCCAAGGTAGAACTACATGTATAGCTATCTAGGTGGATCCACTAAGCTAAGACCTATGGGGGCACGTAGTTATGGGATAAGGGGATTGCTACTAAAAACCTGGACTTGCTAATTTATAAGGCTTCCATCCCATGAAACAACATATATCGGGAGGCCAGACTTGCTAAACGTAAAAGCCTCCATCTCATTTGCATATCCTCTCGGTGCTAAGTATAATTCCCTTTGTAAAGTCACATTTAGTCTTTACTTACATTTAGGTTCATTGAAGAATGCCCTAGGCACTCAAACCATCATATAACATAATAGCTCATAGATTCATAAAGTGAGAACTTCCTTTCAACCTTAGAACCATCAACATAAGAGTAAAACCCTTCATAACATATTAGTAGTATGTACATGAGAAAGACCTTTCAATCAACACTACATTCTTAACATAATCATACTTTCATAATTCATACATAAATCAAGGGGAAGGGTATAGAAGGAGAGGATCTTGCATCAACCCAACCACACACATCATGAATTACCTTCACCTTACAAGTGAATCATAAGTTCACCAACAACCTTCATCAATCATGAACAATCCTTCACAATCTACCCCTTTCAAGGAGTCATGAACCAAGTCTCACCATTCACACATAGGAACACTACTATGAGTATGAATAAAACAAGATTCAATAACTACATTAACATAAAGACAATACATAGTAATCATCTTGCATCAATTTAAACCATCACAATACTTGAAATTGGGGTTATGGGGTAAACACATGGGTTCATGGGAATTTTACAATAAAAATCACCATTGAACATAAAATCATCAATAATATAATGTAATTACCATAATAAAATTGATTTTAGGAATAACCCATGGTTAGAATAGAAACCCTAATTTTGAACAAGTTATCAATTTCGAAATCAAGAGTTGAAGGGCTTCATGGAGAAAAGAGTTCCATGAATCAAAGTCCCCATACCTTGATTGATGTTTTCCCACAAAAATTGAATGAAAAGCTTGAAGCTTGAACCCTAATCTTGAGCTTCTTCCTTGTTCTTCAATGGTGGTTTAGAGAGAGAATGTTTTGGGGGTGGAAATGGGTTTGATTTTGAGTTGTGGGTTATGAAGGTAAAACTACTTGTTTTAATACTTAAAAATACATTAATATACTTAATATAACTAATAATAACCGTTTTACCCTTATTAATTTAATTAGTAAATTACTAACCTACCCCTCCACATGGCCGACTTAAGGCAACCTTTACAGGCCCCATTCATGAGTCCCCGTCTACGGGGTGTGGATTGATCCATGAACCGTACTGGTCATTCATGGATTGGGACTGAGAGGGGTGGCTGGAGATCTTGGTTAGCAGACTAAGTCTCAACTCACGAGACTAATCCACGGTTCGTGGATCAATCTACGCTCCGTACTGTGCATTCGTGGATTGGGTTAGAGGCTAGGCGATTTGGAGGGTCCTTGGTAGAAACCAAGTGTTGACTCACGACTCCCATCTACGGGGCGTGAGTCAACCTACGAATCGTAGATTGAGTCTCGTGGATTGGGGGCTGGTTTGACAGCTTTTTAGGCATCCCAATTGGTCCTCCTCAAGGACCCTTGGGGGGGGGTCCTTGGGGGAGCCATGCCTTGAAGTTTAGGGACTATAAACTTAGTACTAGGTTAGGGAAGTTATTTTATGACTCTTACCTTTACCCTAAATACCAAACTAACTTAGAAACTCTAGACTAGCAGCCCATCATGCATGAAACATAAAAATGTGCAAAACTCAAAAATGCAACATTTACTTTATGTTATCATTTAAAAGGAGGAAACTTCAACTCCATTGAACAACATGGCCAATGCATTGTAGGAAAGTAAGAACTACCTCTACCAACTTCAATACACATGAAACTCGTGAATTCTCATATACATAGGAGGAACTAACTTCTCCAACTCAAGTAGCTCAACACAACAATATAGAGCCAATAAACCATTCATCAAAACATAACTAAGCATGTTCATCATTTCTCCTCATGAAGTCAAGAATGCAATCATTATGTAAAAAAAATATGCAATCAACATAAGGAACATATAATTCATGAAAACTCAATTTATGCTAATCATGAATTGTCACAAGAACATGCACATATTAAGGAAATCACAAGGACACTAATAGCACATAAGACTTCCAACACACCAAACTCAAGAAATTTGCTTACCTCAAGCTTGAGTGGAACTAGAAGCAAAAAGATGAGGGTAGCGGGACTTCATGTCGGCCTCAGCCTCCCATGTAACACTCTCAACTAGGTGATTTCTCCACAAAATTTTAACCGAAACTACTTCTTTGTTCCTTAACCTTTTCACTTGTCGGTCCAAGATTTCAACTGGGACCTCTTCATAGGAAAGGTTCTCATCCACTACTAAACCCTCTAAAGGAAGGATGGATATAGGATCACCAATGCACTTTTTGAGCATGGAAACATGAAACACCGGGTGTACCGAAACCAACTCACTTGGCAAGTCTAATTCATAAGCAACCTTCCCAACTCTTTTCAAGATTTGATAGGGACCTACATACCGGGGACTTAGCCTCCCCTTTTTACCGAATCTCATCACACCTTTCATAGGTGAGATTTTCAAGTAGACCCAATCACCAACCTCGAATTCTAGATCCCTTCTTCTAACATCGGGATAAGACTTTTGCCGACTTTGGGCCGTCTTCAACCTCTCTCTAATGAGACGGGCATTTTCAATGGCATCATAGACCAACTCGGGACCAAGTAGAGCAACTTCACCTACCTCAAACCACCCAACCGGAGATCTACACCTCCTACCATACAAAGCTTCAAACGGTTTCATGGCAATGCTTGAGTGGTAACAATTATTGTAGACAAACTCTATCAATGGAAGGTGGTCATCCCAATTACCTTTGAAGTCAATAACACATGCCCTCAACATGTCCTCTAAGGTTTGAATGGTGCGTTCCGCTTGACCATCCGTTTGGGGATGAAAGGTCGTGCTAAGCTTGACCTTTGTACCAAGTCTTTTTTGGAATGCCTTCCAAAAGTGTGAAGTAAATTGAGCACCCCGATCTAAAATGATAGACAAGGGAACCCCATGTGACTTCACTATTTCATCTATATATAGGTTGGAATAGTCTTTCACCGAGAATGAAGTCTTGACGGGAATGAAGTGGGCTGATTTTGTCATCCTATCAACAATGACCCAAATAGAATCGTGTTGCCTTCTAGTACGAGGCAAACCCACAACAAAATCTATATTCACCTCCTCCCACTTCCAAGTGGGAATATCTATATTTTGAGACAAGCCTCCCGGTTTCATGTGTTCGGCCTTTACTTGTTGGCAATTCGGACATTTGGTCACAAAACTTGCTATATCCTTCTTCATTCCGTTCCACTAATAGACTTCCCGTAGATCACGATATATCTTGGTGGCTCCCGGATGAATAGAATATCATGAACCACAGGTCTCATCCAAGATTTTCTCTTTCAAGCCATCAATATCCGGAACACATTATCTACCTTGGTACTTAAGCACCCCATATCCCCCTTGGGAGAAATCCTCTACGGACTTGTTGAGAACCAATTCTTTCAATTCCATCACAATAGGATCAAGGTGTTTCTTAGACTTCACATCGACGACCAATGACGATTCAGAACTATGATGAATCGTGAAACCACCCTTGGCGGAATCTACTAGTTGGACACCCAACCGAGTCAATCTATGCACATCCTGAACCAATTCCTTCTTTTCATCTTCTACATGAGACACATTTCCCATTGACAATCTACTAAGGGCATCCGCTACCACATTAGCTTTACCGAGGTGGTAGAGGACACTCATATCATAGTCCTTTAAAAATTCTAACCATCTTCTTTGACGGAGGTTCAACTCTCTTTGGCTAAAGACATATTGGAGACTCTTGTGGTCGGTGAATACATCCATATGAACTACATAAAGGTAATGTCTCCATATCTTTAATGCAAACACTACCGCCTCTAGTTCTAGGTCATGTGTTGGATAATTCTTTTCATGGATTTTGAGTTGTCTTGAGGCATAGGCTATCATTTTACCATGTTGTATGAGAACAAGACCTAACCCCACTCGAGAAGCATCACAATAAACCACAAACCCGTCGGTACCCTCTGGTAAGGTCAAAACCAAAGCGGAGGTGAGTTTATCTTTTAACTCTTGAAACCTTTTCTCGCATGCCTCTTACACACAAACTTGGCCTTCTTTTGGGTTAAGGCTGTCAATGGGGATGCAATTAAGGAGAAGCCCTCAACAAATCTCCTATAGTAACTGGCCAACCCTAGGAAGCTTCTAATGTCGGTAGGAGTTAGCGGCCTAGGCCAACCTTTGACCGCTTCCATTTTCTTCGAATCCACTACGATACCCATACCCGACATAATATGCCCAAGGAAAGCAACCAACTTAAGCCAAAACTCACATTTGCTAAACTTAGCATACAATCGATTATCCTTGAGGACTTGCAACACCACTCCCAAATGGTTCATATGGTCAGTCTCACTCTTTGAGTAGATCAGGGTATCGTCTATAAACACAATGACAAATATGTCGAGATAATTCCAAAAAGCCCTATTCATAAGGTCCATAAAAGCCGCTTGAGCATTTGTTAGACCGAATGACATCACTAGGAACTCATAGCGCCCATACCTAGTTTGGAAAGTCATTTTAGGAATGTCGACTCCTCTCACCCTAAGTTTGTGATATCCCGAACGAAGGTCTATTTTGGAGAAAAAGTTAGCCCATTGGAGTTGGTCAAACAAGTCATCAATTCTAGGAAGTGGATACTTGTTCTTAATAGTCATATTGTTCAATTGACGATAATCAATACACATTCTAAGGGACCCATCTTTCTTTTTCACAAACAGTACTGGAGCACTCCATGGAGATATGCTTGGTTGAATAAAACCCTTGTCTAACAAGTCCTTGAGTTGAGCCTTCAACTCTTTCAATTCGGCCGGGGCCATTCTATAAGGAGGGATAGATATGGGTTGCGTATTCGGCAAAAGATCAATGCCAAAGTCTATTTCCCGTTCGGGAGGAATGTCGGGAAAGTCATCGGGAAAGACTTCCGAAAATTCACTCACTATGGGTACCGACTTCAAATAAGGGACCTTGGACTCAACATCCATGACCCTAACAATATGATACATGCACCCCTTGGAAATCATTTTCCTAGCTTTTAGACATGACACAAGTTGACCTCTAGGAATATAATTTCCCCCTTTCCAATCTACAATAGGCTCCTTTGGAAATTGAAATTTGACCACTCGGGTCCTATAATCTATTGAAGCATAACAAGCATGCAACCAATCCATGCCTAATATTACATCAAAATCAAGCATATCTAATTCAACATAATCAACAAAAGTGACTTTATGAGACAAAGAAATAGGACAACTCCTGTAGACTCTTCTTGCCACTACCGAGTCACCAACTGGGGTAGACACCGAAAAAAGTTCTTCTAAAATTTTGGGGAGCATTTCAAATTTCATAGCCACAAAAGGTGTAACAAAAGATAATGTGGCACCGGGGTTTAATAATGCATAAACATCAATTGAAAAGACTTTCAACATACCCGTAACAACATCCGGTGAGCTATCTTAATCACCTCTAGTTTGGAGAGCATAGAAGCGATTTTTCTTGGGAGCATCGGAATTGGAACCACTTGGAGGGGCTTGCTTGACCTCTCTTCCTTGAACCTTTAACATAGGACAATCCCTCATTTGGTGGCCACTCTTACCACAACCATAGCATGTACCCGTACCGGCAAGACACTTACCATCATGCTTTTTGCCACACTTGGCACAAGTAGGCTTTTCTATGGAAGATCCACCACTATTAATTCTTGGTGGCCTAGGGGTAGGCACCTTATCCTTGTTGGGTCTTGTAGCATTGGAGGAACTTTGGTTTGAAAACCTCTTTTTGAACCTTGGTTTACCATGATCCTCAAATTTTCCTTTTGAAAAACTACCATCATCGACCCTTGCCCTCTTCACTTCTCTATTCCCTTGTTTGAGCTTTTGTTCCTCAATTTGTTCGACATGAACCATTAGACGTGAAATGTCCATACTTGGGATGAGCATTACCGAACGACATTCATTGACTACCAAGTCAGATATCCCCGTAACAAATTTGTTCATCTTGTCCCTAGAGTCCACTACTAAGGTTGGAGCATACTTAGACAATTGTGTGAACTTAAGGGCATATTCCTTCACACTCAAATTTCCTTGTCGAAGATTGATGAACTCTTGCATCTTTCGCTCTCTTAACTCTAGAGGGAAGAACCTATAAAGCAAGTATGTGTTGAACAATCCCTAATCAACCGGGCTCGCCCCTATGGGTCTCTCACCTTTCCATTGATCATACCAAACTTTAGCCACATCTTTTAGTTGGTAGTTCCGCCTTCTCTTGGGAAAACACCCCCATAGCATCAAGCACTTTGAGAATTTCATCAACAAACCTTTGTGGATCTTCATCCACTTTGGAGCCATAGAACAAAGGGGGATTCATCCTTGTGAAATCCCTTATCCTCGAAGCGGTTGTACTAGCATGAGAATTCACTTGTACTCTAGCATCCCTAGTGACTTGAGCCATTAAAGCATGAGTTAAATTTTGGAGAGTCATCCTTATCTCCACATTAGGCATAGCTCTTTCATCAATAGGAACTTGAGGAACTTGGGGACCTTGAGGATCTTGGGGAGCTTGAGGATCTTGGGGAGGAGGTCCCTTATTCACCACCTCTTCAACACTTCTTCTTAGGTTTGCCCTTCTTGTATTGATTTTTCCTATAACCACAAGAGAAGAGTTAGAAGAAAAGAACTTCATAGAGTGAGAACTCCAAGCACGACTAAAGAGTAATGAAAGAAGGGAAAGCTCCTAATCATCTTATAGCCCCTTATTCATAAGTATGGCGCATTTCACACTCATGAACAAGACTTTATTCGATGTGGTGCATGATACATCAACCTAAATATCATTCCCAAAACCATATGCTCTAATACCACATTTGTTACGACCCGAGAGCACTCCCAAGTCGTAACATGGCGTACTTGACCCCGAAGGGGTCTCATACAAGCCTCTAGCATCATCATCACATAAGACATAGAAATAATACGGAAAATTTAAAACTTTACAATCGAAGTTCAACTTCGCTTTTCATAGGAAAATCATAAGAAATCTAGACATTGTCTCACTTTCCATCTAAATATAAGAATATAAAGTTTCGTGACTTAGCCCTTTACATCAATAGAAACTCTCAATTTACGAGATACAAAAGGACTAAAACATAGGAAACTCCGTCCTCAAACTTGAGGACTCACCACGACTTGGAGATAAGCAATCCAAGTCTTCTTCAAAGTGAGAGTGATAAGTCGCCTAGCCGAAACCTACACTCATTTAGATGTATAAGAAATGGGTTAGCATAATAAGTACTAAGTATGGAAACATGCATAAAAATCCTTAACATGATAAAGAGGACATTTTATTTGAAAAGAATGCATTTATCAAGTATAGAAACCCACATACATTTTCAATGTCAGAGACAAGTCATATTCACATTTATATACATAATATGACAATATCAAACACCTTAGCAACCCCTAAGGAACACTTGTGCAATGTATGTTTGGAATCCCATAATACCAATCATACCAAGTATTCCCTTGAAGCTACCTTGGCCATACATATCATCATTAGACCTCATCATTCATACATAGTCCATAACAAGAACTTAGTCATATACATGAGTTGAACATAAGGAAATCCATTCATATCAACTATCCATTCAACATACAGACTTTCATAGTTATTGAATAAAACAAGATTCAATAACTACATTAACATAGAGACAATTCATAGTAATTATCTTGCATCAATTTAACCCATCACAATACTTGAAATTGGGGTTATGGAGGTAACACATGGGTTCATGCCTAATTTTACAATAAAAATCACCATTGAACATCAAATCATCAATAATATAATGCAATTAACATAATAACATTGATTTTAGGAAGAACCCATGGTTAGAATAGAAACCCTAATTTTTAACAAGTTATCAATTTTGAAATCAAGAGTTGAAGGGATTCATGGAGAAAAGTGTTCCTTGAATCAAAGTCCATATACCTTGATTGATGTTTTCCCACGAAAATTGAATGAAAAGCTTGAAGCTTGAACCCTAATCTTGAGCTTCTTCCTTGTTCTTCAATGGTGGTTTATAGAGAGACTTTTGGGGGTGAAAGTGGGTTTGATTTTGAATTGTGGGTTATAAGGGTTAAAAGACTTGTTTTAATACTTTAAAATACGTTAATATACTTAATATACCTAATAATAACCATTTTTACCCTTATTAAGCTAATTAGTAAATTACTAACCTACCCCCCCCCCCACATGGCCGACTTAATGAAGCCTTTATAAGCCCCATTCACGAGTCCCCGTCTACGGGGCGTGGATTGATCCACAAACCGTACTGGTCACTCATGGATTGGGACTGAGAGGGGTGGTTGGAGGTCTTGGTGAGGAGACTAAGTCTCAACTCACGAGATCAATCCACGAGGCGTGGATCAATCTACGCTCTGTACTGTGCATTCGTGGATTGGGCAGAGGCTAGGCGATTTGGAGGGTCCTTGCTAGAAACCAAGTGTTGACTCACGACTCCCATCTACGGGGCGTGAGTCAACCTATGAATCATAGATTGAGTCTCGTGGATTGGGGGCTGGTTTGACAGCTTTTTAGGCATCCCAATTGGTCCTCCTCAAGGACCCTTGGGGGGGGTCCTTGGGGGAGCCATGCCTTGAAGTTTAGGGACTATAAACTTAGTACTAGGTTAGGGTAGTTATTTTACGACTCCTACCTTAACGTTTACCCTATTTAGGACATTAGGATACATGATAGGCTCTAGCTTAGGTCGTTAGATTTCTGGAGTGTTACAAAAACCTTGCTCCTTGAACCCTAGCTCCAACTTCCTTCTTCTTCTTCTTCTTCAAGTTCTAAAGAGAGAATATTTGGAGAGGATGAACTTTTTGGGAAATGATTTGGGTTTTGGAAAATAATGTGGTGAATGGGTTGGTTTTTGAGTTAAAATGGCTTATATAGTTGTATAAAACTTAGGCAAAACGGCCTCACTTAATACCCATTTAAAAAGGAATTACCTAAAATAACCCTCACTTTAAGTGGGTTCCCAGGCCTCACGACCATCTTCACGAGCTGTCAAAGGCGTCACGGCCCTTGAAGGTGCCCGTGGTCCCTTTACCAGTAGCTATACTACCTTGACATGTCCCCAACAAAGTGAAGGCAACCCCACGAGCCCTCCCACGGTCCATAAAGTGGCTCATGAAGGGAGCCAACTTGGGGCAGCCTTTGGGAGGCTACTGCCTCACCACCATGGGTGGCACCATGTGGTGTGGTGGCCACCACAGGTCGTGAAGACCCTCGTGGCATGGTGGGCAGTGCCCTGGCAAGCTTGAGCAGCCTTTTCCCTTGCCCATTTTCCTTGGCTCTTGACCTTCTTCCTTGACATTAACCCTCACGTTTAGCTCTAGTTTAGCCTACCAAGCTCCGAGGTGTTACACAACTCACAACCCCATAAATCATGTAGCCAACGTGGGTAGAAAGGGTCATACTTTTTAGATGATTCCTTATTACTTTTAAGCATAGCTTAGTGGATCCACATAGTTGAGGAGTTCTATACCCTGGCAAGGTATATGACAGTTCTGGCAGCGTGGGCGAGACATTGTATCATCACATAGCTCATAGTGATGCTTGTCGGTTAGAGAATCTCCCAAATAGAGTTATTTTGTATTTTTGCATACAAACTGAGTTATTATTGTATTTTTTTAGTATATTGAGTTGTTATATACTATTTTAAAGGCTTTATATAAACTGCATCTTTATTGTGGTTTTTATACTGCATTTAGTTGAGTATTCATGAGTTGAGGTTTAGTTGAGTAGAGTCAAGGTGACTATGTTTCATTCTTTCCAAGTTCAAGCTTTATGTTATGTTTAGTATTCCCCTTACATGCTCATACATCCAATGTATTGATGTCATTTGGCCTGCATCGTTTCATGATGTAGATACAAAAGATCAGAGTCATCAACATGTGATTCATTGATACTAGTTTAAGTTTAAGAGTTGTTTAGTGAGCCTCCTTTCTTCCGTATGATCCCTCATTTATGTTTTATCATTTTCGTTTTGTTATTAGGATGTTGTGCTGACGTCCATTCCAATTAGTAGAGGCTTCATAGATAGACAATAGTAGTTCATGAGTCTTTTCATTTCTTTGTTAAATGTTTTAAAAACTTAAGTTGCCTATTTCTGGCTAGTAGAATATTCTTATATATTCTGAGTTTATTATTTTGAGATTTCGAGTAAAGTTTTACTTTTGAGTTTATCTTTTACTGAGAAAGTCTTCCGCTGAAAGTTGAGACAGGCCAAGGATTCGCTTGGAGCCAGCAATGGTTCTCGAGTGCCGGCTACATTCAGGGTGTAGGCTCAGTCGTGACATTATTATTTTACCATTACTATGTTTTATAAGGATTTATAATTATAATAACCTAAAATACTATAAATAAATTAATCTTGTTGACTCTATTACTAACAATTACATAGAATACAACTGATCTTTTGGATTGAAAGAGGTGGTAGCAAGATTGTGGAAAAATGAAGGGGATAAGACACTTACACATATGATGGAAAATTTCACGGTTTAATAATTTAGCGTGTTTTGAAGATACTATCAGGCCCTTTCATTATGTGAAATGAAACCACATGTTAAGATTAGTTATTTGATATTACCTATTGTATATATAGGCATTGGAAGAATTTGTTTAGTTTATTTTAAACTTTAGCTTTCAATTTTCTTACCCTATACCATGGTTTTTATGGTGGTCAGCATTGTTAATGCTAAGGATAAAACACTACTCATTCTCCAAAAATAATATTTGCTACCACTTTCAAGTTTTTACAATCAAAAACTTAACTCAATAAGAAATAGTATTATTGTTTAAATCATTGTATGTTTTGATGTTGCTTTATCACTGCATGATCGTCTTAATGTGTAAAATTTATTAAATTTATTTTACAAAACCAACCGCTCTTTGTTACAATACATTGAAATATAACATTAACTCAATATATCTCTAACTAAGTCAAATAAAGTTATTTAATCAGAGATACTTAAATACCGTTCTACGTCAATATGTCATTACAGTATTTAATGTATTCAGTTTCTGATGAACTATTAGAATTATAATCTATAACTGTATAACATATAAATATACTCATAAGATTATCTGTTTTAGTTTTCAATACTTATGTATTGTAACCTATTAGGTTAACATTAAGAGTGTGTTTGGTATGAAGGAAAACATTTTTCAGGAAATATTTTCCAATTTTCTCATGTTTGATTGGGTAAAATGTTTTGGAAAATGTTTTACAAATCAATTCATTTTCCTCAAATTTAAGGAAAATGACTTCCTTTCAAAACTTAAGGAAAATATTTTCCAAAATTCTCTTACAACTTTCAAAATACAATTTATTTTTTGTTGAAAATATCAATTTATTTTGTCCTTACCCTCAAACACTTCAATTTTTACCCCACCGTCACACCTACCCCAGCCCCCTACCACCACCATCCCCCTCAAAAAAATATTAAAATTTATTTTTAAAAGATATTTCTAATTTCAATTATTTATTTTTTTACCCCCTACCCTTCCCCCCCCAATCAGCTAGCCTACCAGCCCCCTACCCCCTTCAAACAAAATTTAAGTTTATTTTTAAAAAATATTTTCAACTTCAAAACTTCATTTTTTCACCCCTACCCTCGACTCCCCCACCCACCTACCCCTACCAGCCCCCATCCCCCAAAAAAAAAAATTAAGTTCGTTTTTTAAAAAATATTTTCAACTTCAAAATTTTATTTTTTCACCCCTACC
>JAJOOO010016492.1:0-40477 GCA_029582685.1 Solanum piurae
AGGTGGGTGGAGGGGGTCGAGGGTAGGGGTGAAAAACTAAAATTTTGAAGTTGAAAATATTTTTTAAAAACAAACTTAATTTTTTTTTAGGGGGTGGTAGGAGGTGGGTGGGGGGCTAGGTAAGGGGTGGGTGGTGGGGGGTCCAGGGTAAGGGTGAAAAAAATTAAATTTTGAAGTTGAAAATATTTTTTAAAAACAAACTTAAATTTTATTTTATTCTGGGGGGGCTGGTAGTTGGGTGGGTGGGGGGATGGGTAGGGGTGGGTGGTGGGGGGTCCAGGGTAGGGGTGAAAAAAATGAAATTTTGGAGTTGAAAATATTTTTTTAAAACAAACTTAAAATTTTTTTTGGGGGTGGGAGGGCTGGTAGGTGGGTGGGGGGCTGGGTAGGGTAGGGGTGAAAAAATGAAATTTTGAAGTTGAAATTATTTTTTAAAAACAAACTTTAAATTTTTTTTGGGGTAGGGGGTAGGGGGAGTAGGGGTGGGTGGGGGGTCGAGGGTAGGGGTGAAAAAAATGAAATTGAAAATATTTTTTAAAAACAAACTTAATTTTTTTTGGGGTGGGGGTGGGGGGCTGGTAGGTGAGTGGGTGGGTGGGGGGTCAAGTGTAGGGGTGAAAAAATAAAATTTTGAAGTTGAAAATAATTTTTAAAAACAAACTCGATTTGTTTTTTTGGGTGGGGGGTGGGTGGTCGAGGATCGGGATGAAAAATAAAAAATTTGAAATTGAAATTTTTTTTTAAAAAAAAATTGTAATTTAAAGTTGGAATAGAGTTTTGGAAAATGTTTTCCTTAAGTTTTGAAGGGAAGTCATTTTCCTTAAATTTGAGGAAAATGAGTTGATTTGGAAAACATTTTTCAAAACATTTAACCCAACCAAACATGAGAAAATTGGAAAACCTTCATACCAAACACACCCTAGATCTTTATTCCTTAATATTTTTTGAGTCTGTGTTCAAAATTTCAAATGATTTGAAGTTGTGAAGAAAATTCGACCATTAAAGAATGTTGAAGTTTTAGAACTTCAAAGAAATTTAAAGTAGGTTTTGTTGAGTTAGGTTGTGTAGACACATAAATTTTATTGGATTAAATTCATATGAAATTAGAATTAAAGTTATGTTCATTTGGGCTGAGTAATTAATTTGGTTTTTACAAATAAATAAGTCAATTTTCTAAATTCAAGTCCAAAGTTCATTTTTCACCTTGAAGCCAAAATTCATGCCACGTGTTACAATAACTAGGCATCCAAAACCAACAAGGTGACACCACGTGTCCAAATGAGGTTATAGTCCCAGTCAAATGCAAGAATCAACACAATCCACCAAGTATCAAAATGACATTCTTTGGTCAATCATAAACAACCTTGTCCACCATTTACAACTATAATTAGGGGATAGACATGACATTCTGAAGGAAAATTCAAGGAAGACTTCAACAAGCATTCTACAAAGATGGGAGAAAGCTACAACACCAACTACATAGCTCTTCGAAAGAGTGGTCAATAGAGTTCGTCCTAAAAATCGATTTGAAACGACAAAGTGCTTCTCTACGTCCCCAGAGATCAAATACATCTCAAGGAGGTCTACATCATTCTACATTCGAGAAATACACTACTGAAGGACCTCAAATCACGGAGAAGTTTAGGAGAGATGAATCAAGAGAACAACAGAATTGTACTCATAATATTCATTACTAATTATCACATTTTTATTTTATTTATTTTGCTTGCAGTTAATTTTCAGAACCTACATATATTTGTTGCGAACAAGTTGAATTCGAGCTCAAAAGATATTGAGTTTTGGTATCTAGCTCGTAGGGAAACTACTCTTGAAATTTGAGGTGATTTCGTAAAGAATTGAAGAAGTTTGTAATTTGGAAATTGTTAATGTTCTTTATGTGTTCTTGATGTTCTTGAGGAAGAAGCAAAAAAATATATTTGATCCAAAAAATCTAATTGAAAAGTGTTAAAAGTTGTTTGGGTGTAAAAAATATTTTTGCAAACCGGAGTCAAAAAAATTGCATGAATGAGTCTTTTCTTTAACAACAATGACAGATAAGCCAAACTTTTAATAAATGACGTAAATAAATAAGTTTTAAAAATAATAATAGCATATTTGAGTCTTTTTCCTTTTTTTTAATCTTCAAAATTCAAACAAAGGATTGTAACTGTGACTTGTGAGTAGTTAAATACAGAAACTAAATATTGTAGGAATATTAGTTATGACATGATTTTACATTTTTATTGAACACCAAAGGAAATGACATATCACATAAGCATAATTCAAAGAAAATGACCTTTACGTGTACTTTTAAGCAAATGACCTTTAGTATGCTTCAAAGCAAATTATCTTCAGTATATTGACCTTTTAGTATATTGAAACCAAAAGCTTCACAAGATTATATTTTTATGATTCAAAGCAAATGACCTTTGGTATATTGAAAGCAAGGAGTATTTGGGTCACACGCTATAGCTATTCGAAGCTATGGAACAATGATTATTTATATTATAAATACTAATGAAGAGATTGACATACCAACAATATAATAATATAGGAATTATTGTGCTGGAAATGTTATGTAGAGGCTAAAGCTTACCATTTTAAAGAAAATTTAGTCTTTAAATACTTTAATCTCTCTAACCAAATGGCCCCTTGAGGGCCTTAGGTTGGAGTCTATCTAATCTAGAGTAGAAAAAAAACTAAAACCCAATCAAGTTCATGTTAGGTTTGTGGCCCAGCAAGTCGTAACACTAATTGATTAGGCACCTCCAACTCTAAAATATAGTCTTGACTTTATTTATTTAGTTAAATGAGAATTTATAGCTATTAAGTTTAACTTCAATTGGTAAGATTGAGTTTGAATTCCAAAAATCTTAAGTGTTATGACAATAAGTATTATCAAAAGAATAGTAATCCCTCCATTTATTACTATTTGATCCGACACAATTATAAAAGAACTTATTTTTTGCCTCAATTTGTGTCAAACATAATTTTTCAAAAAAATTAAACAAAATAAATTTTAAATATTTATATGACTATAAGTCATCTCATTAAAATATATAAAAAAAAAACGATGGACATATGCTAATAAAGAAAATAAAATAGAAAAGGGTGATTTAAATTGGGCGGATGAAAAAGAAAGGAGCAGAAGAAAAAGAATCAAAGACAGGCAGATTCCGTTTTTCTTTAGGCTTTAGCGGTCCACCGTTGAATTTTAGATGGAAGCGTGATCAGTCGATGTGATCGAAGGGTGCGTTTTGACGGAGAGCCATATTTTGTGCCACTAGTTCACCAACTCAGCTTGTTTTTACATGAAAACCTACCCCTTTTAACCCTCTCTGCTCTCTACTCACTCGCTCGCATTTTCTTTCAGGCAAAACGTACAAATTTCTCTCTCTTTCTCCCCTCCTTTTCCTAATTTCTTCCGACCCCTCCATTTCACTTTCCCAGCTCCGCCGTATTTTTCTTCTAAGGTAATTCCATCCCTGCTCTTTAGATTTACGTCTATAGTTTTGTATTTTCTCTCTGCATCATTTTGGATCTGGACTTTTTATCTATGTAATTGCGTCCTTGATTTAATCTAGTTCAGGTTCGGAACAGTTGGTGGATTTTTGCATTCTGCTTGTTGAATTCAATAGAATGCAGTAGCTCTGATGTAAATCAACCCTTTTATGCATGGTCTTTTCGTTTGTTGCAACTCTAGATCTGTTAAACCCTGCTATTTTTGTTTATTGGATATGATTCTGAGTTTGAAATCAAACTAGGAGTAATCGGATCTCTCCCGCTTGCTTCTCTATATGAAAGGATAATGATGCGAATGTGCATATTTGATGTAAAATTGTAAGGGAGCGATTGTGTTATTTCTGTTTTCTAATATGTTGTTCTTGTCATAAACAGTTTCGTACTTATAAGCCTGTGCGTCCAGTTATTCATTTTAATTAGCTCATCGACTATTGCCATCCATTTTCCGCTGAATTCAATGAGAGTGAAACAAGGATCTGATCTAGTAGTTATAGGTGCCTGGTGCATGTGTTATATACTAGAAATATGCTTTTTGCAGTCCGATTTTAACATCTTGTAAGTATTCCAAATAGTCTATTTTCACATAATCAACAGTCAGCTTCACCAATTTTTTCACGTTTGATATGCTAATGAGGCTAAATTCCTTGGTTGAAAATAATATCTATAGTTTTGGAGGGAAAATATTTTGGTTTTAAATCCTGTTTATGTGCCATTTTGTGATGGAATGCCTTCACAAAATCCATTGTACTACGTCGGCCTTCTGTATCATTTGTAATCAGGGTCCATCTTTCTCCAATATCCATTTCTGTATCACTTATTCGTATTCCTTGTTCGCTGAAGAGTAGAGCAGAGCCTACCTGTACGACATAGATGCCTCTGTCATCTTGTTGGAGCTACCGAGTCCTCTATTTTAGTGGTGACAAGGTGGCAGCAAAGATACGTCTGCAATCTTTCTTTTCTGTGTTTTAAACAAATTATGGATGAGTGTTGTTAAAACTGGAACAGTTTTCTTGAGTGTCTTAGGTGGGTGTGGACCACATACTGGACTCTATTTCTTTTGGGATAAAATTGACTGTTATTTGGTCCTCTTTTGCTAGTTTTTTTTCCCTCTTTTGTGGAAAGGTTTGTTATAGCAACAGTTGTGGCAATAGTTGGTTTGATTCATGTGACTAGCTAAGCTGACAAGCAAATGTGTTTTCTATTCCATTCAAAGCTGGTCAGATGTGCTTTGCTGATGCAACATTTTCTATTACAAGCACCGTGCTAGACTTTTACTATTAATACCTACTTTTTCTTTTTTGTTCTTTTTGGTATTGAGAACCAACTTTAGCTGTTGGGAGCACCATAGCAGTGTGGATCAGGATTTGTTTGTCTAATCTCCATAGCAATACCTGCCCTCTCGTTTTTGACAAAGCTCGCTTACTCTCTGGTTTCTTCTGTTAGTAATCCTGTTCCAGATAGATTCAGTTTTTGGCTGTGTCTATACAATGTCAACTCTTTTAAGAGCGAAGAATCAACCCGTTAATATCTGCACTCTTGTTCTGAAACAGTTTGGCCTACTTTCTAGTTTATTCAGTTGATTCCTTTGTGAATAGGTATTGTTTTTTTTGGCCTACTTCTTAGTTTATTCTGTTGATTCCTCTGTGATTTGGTTTTTGGGATTTTCAGATTGGTTGTATCTATGCAATTACAATCTTTGCAAAACAGATACTCCCCCCATTCATCTCTGCATATTATTCTAAGAGCCCGTATGGTCATGATTTGATATCAAGTTGACTTGAAGTTGAAATGCACTTTAGATCTCAAAAGGTGTATTTTTTTCTCATAAACATGAAAGCCCCACAATTTTTTAAACTATCAAAACTTCTCCAATTCTTACAAGCTTACCAAATGAGTGTAGTACATGATGCCTGAGTTAGACGGGAGTCTTGGCTTTAAACTTTGTCAAGGACAAAAGCCTGGTATTTAATTGGAGACGATTTCAAACTCTGCTCTACTGGCACTCAGTGATTTCTCAATAATAATAAAAAAGGATTTTCTCCTTCCTACTTTACTTTTTACAGGGCTATCCTTTTTAATGCAATATTGTTTTCTGAAAAGTGCTAATATCTCCCTATATTACTAAATCTAAAACAGGAAAGTGAATCTCATCTGTCAAAATCTTGCATTATTTTGGTAATGATGTTAATAGTAAGTGTTAAGAGAACAATGGAAGTGATACTCAAGGTTATAATACAGCTACGAAACAGTAAAATATTAGTACTTGAGTATTATTTTAGAAAGTAGAACTAAGATCCCTTAAGTGGTAATCTCGAGGGAGACTCCTCGAGGAAAGATGCCTATTTCATTTAACTTGATGTGCATCATTTAGATGCTAAGTTTGTCTATTATCAGAAACTGAATGAAGCACATTACTGATTCTTTATTCATGCAATGTCACATGTTTTTATGTAACAGATAGGGAAGAGTCTTCATCATGCATCAGATGTGGTATGTTGTGTACTAAAAAAATAGCGATAGAAAATTAACATCATGTTTCTGCTTTGCAGGGTGTGAAATGGCAGCTACATCAGCAACTACTCTATCAGTTGGCTCAACCACATCTCTTGGTTGCAAAGGGAGCTCAATATCACAATCAAAAGCCTTTGGTGTGAAATTCAACTCCAAAAACAACATTAGGAGTTTCAGTGGTTTGAAGGCTGCGACAACTGTAAGCTGTGAATCAGAATCGTCCTTTCTTGGGAAAGAAAGTCTTGCTGCCCTTAAACAATCTATTACTCCAAAGGCCCAAAAAGAAAACAGGGGATATGTTAATTGTGTTCAGCCTCAAGCATCTTACAAAGTGGCTATTCTTGGAGCAAGTGGTGGTATTGGCCAACCTTTGGCTCTTTTGGTCAAGATGTCACCACTAGTTTCAGAGCTGAACCTTTATGATATAGCTAATGTCAAAGGAGTTGCGGCTGATCTCAGTCACTGCAACACTCCCTCCCAAGTTTCAGATTTCACTGGAGCATCTGAATTGGCCAACTGCTTGAAAGGTGTAAATGTGGTGGTCATACCTGCTGGTGTTCCAAGAAAGCCAGGTATGACGCGTGATGACCTGTTCAACATTAACGCAAACATTGTGAAGACATTGGTCGAGGCTGTTGCTGATAACTGCCCTGATGCATTTATCCACATCATTAGCAATCCAGTCAACTCCACAGTGCCAATTGCAGCAGAGGTGTTGAAGCGAAAGGGTGTTTATGATCCGAAAAAACTTTTTGGAGTTACCACCCTAGATGTAGTCAGGGCAAACACATTTGTTGCTCAGAAGAAAAATTTGAGGCTTATAGACGTAGATGTGCCAGTTGTGGGTGGCCATGCTGGTATTACCATTTTGCCTTTGTTATCAAAGACAAAACCATCAACTACTTTCACTGACGAAGAAGTACAGGAGCTAACTGTGAGGATTCAAAATGCTGGCACTGAAGTTGTGGAGGCAAAGGCTGGTGCAGGGTCTGCTACACTTTCCATGGCTTACGCTGCTGCAAGATTTGTTGAGTCCTCTCTCCGTGCACTTGATGGAGATAGTGATGTCTATGAGTGTGCTTTTGTGCAGTCTGACGTATCAGAGCTTCCATTCTTTGCTTCAAGGATTAAAATAGGAAAGAATGGGGTTGAGGCTTTGATTTCGTCTGACCTTCAAGGATTGTCCGAGTATGAACAGAAAGCTCTGGATGCTTTAAAGCCAGAATTGAAGTCTAGCATTGAGAAGGGTACAGGTTTTGTTCAGAAAGAACCTGTAGCTGCTTAGAAGAATACAAGCTGAAGAAATGATGACAGGAATAAAGCAATTTAGCAAATTTCACGATGATCAACAAATTCCAGTTTTGCAGTTGAGTTGAAAGGTGCTTCTGTTACGGAGAAACAAACAATAGGTTGTAGAATTGTATCTCCTTTCCGGTATGTAAACTCTCAAATGACGATGTTGAGGCACTCTTGTCATGTTCCTTTTTTTTTTTTTTTTTGGTCAAATCAACTCTTTCTATCTCTCTTGAATCTGAGTGTCATTGTGGGATTGTGTGATGAAAATTCCGGAAGTACTTCGATTTATTCTGAAACTTATATGCTAAAAGTGAGTATTCTAAACCCGTTGTTCACTTTGCTTACCCAATTTTTGGAGTTTTACAGTGAATTTTACCACAGCTTCTTCTCTATGTTTGTACATGTAATAGCTTCTCTTTTTTTGGGGGAAAATAAATAAATGATTGGAAGCGCTAACAAAGTTGTTCGGGAAAGCATCTGACGAAGCAAGAAGTCCTTGAACTCTCCTTGGGCCTGTTGATCGGGTTGGAGTTCCATATCTCTGAAGAGTAACTGCTAGCACGCAACGGCTTAACTTGACGTAGCCCAAGCTCTTGCTCAGCACAAATAGTAGCAAGCAAAGGGTTAAGTTATTCATTTCTCAAGTAGAGCTAGCGTATTAAGGCATATGTGATTGATTAAATAGTTTTGTTCTTCAAATATTGCACAAGATATGTAAAAAATAGATTTCCTCACTAAATAGGAAGCCAATTCTCTCAAAATTTCAAAAATGAGTCTGCCAACCTGAACAAGATCATACTGCCGCCACTAGATCACAATCTCCAATTAGAATGACACTCTATAAAAATCTATCCATTTGACTAGTATGTGATATTAACCAATTCTTCACTCGGGTCTATGATACTAATGGAAGAAATTTAACACAAGAAAGATGATGGGGAAGGAATTTAACAGTCCTTCGATAAGAGGGACTTTGAGATTTTATTATAAATCACTTTGCCAGTTTGCGACTGTTCTATGTAAGCCTCCCTTTGATCACAGTCCTTTTGCAATCACAGTCTTCCATCTGGCAAATTCAACAATTTTCCCAGCTGAAACTCCTTAAGTTCAGTCCATAAGCACAGGAAGTTTCACCTTTATACTGATCACAATTTGGTAATAACAAAATCAACTGCACCCTGTAATTTGACATATATTATAGATTCTCTCCCTGGCTATGTGTCTAGTTAAATCTAGCTTCAAGCTGTAGTCAGCGATTATGGAATTCTCCTGATGCATGATTAATTCGATATCAATGTCATCATACTTGATAAACATTTTACAATTACCAATAGTCATTGCACGAGCATCGACCTTCTCTGAAATGATGGAAGCGGTTCCGATCTCTAATAACAACTTCCCGACTATAGACTGCTGACAATATCTTGGCAAAGTTATGGCAGTCAACACAAATCCGGAGGTCTTTTGCAACTCTAATTGACGTGCCAGGTGGAGTTGATAGAACCGCAAAAGCTATAGCCAATTTCTCACTGTGATAAGATAATGCAATCTGCTTCTCTTCTGTACCCACATTGTGCAACTCTGCCACTGTCTCAGCAACGTATCCTGCTATCCTCAGCTGCTGATTGATCTCATCCAACATCTCGTAAATTTCTGCCTTTCTTGGGTGCGAAAAGTCATTTGCAACGAATTCATGTATTTTTCCTCTGAACTCAATAGTACTACAAGCAGGGTTGGTTTGGATTCCCCTGTCTTTCATCATTTTTCTCACGTTTATTACCTTACCCCAATCACCAAGCGATGAATAAATATTCAACAGTAGTACATAATCTCCGGCTTCTTGTGCTTTAAGTTCTATCAAACGCTCAATGACTTGTTCTCCTACGTCAGCTTGGTGATGAATCCTACAAGCTCCTAGTAGAGTCCTCCATATTGTTGCATCTGGTTTGACCTTCATCGAATTTATAAGGTTGTAAGCTTCATCAACCATACCAGCACGACCCATTAGATCAACCACACACCCATAATGATGAATGTTTGGTGAAATCCCAAACTCTTTGCTCATACTATTGAAAAACATCCTACCCTCATCAAGTAGTCCAGAATGACTGCAAGCAGAAAGAACCCCGGTGAAAGTCTGATCATCAGGGGAAACACCTGCACGTTGCATCTCCCGAAATGCCTCAATTGCATCTCTGCCATAACCATTGCTAGCCAACCCCGATATCATGGCAGTCCAAGACACCACATCTTTCTCGGTCATTCCCTTAAACACCTCAAAAGCCTTTTCGAGGCAACCACACCGGGAGTACATAGTTATAAGTGCATTACAGATATTCATTGCCTTGTCAAAACCATGTTCTTCACAATATCTATGAACTCTCTCACCAAATGCCAATGCATTCAAATTTGCACAAGCCTGAAGTAACATCAAACAAGTAACATCGTCAGGCTGGCAATCATACGAGCTCTGCATCATATCAAATACACCCAAAGCATCCCGAGTTCGTCGGTTACGCATGTATACAGAAATCAACACATTCCAAGCTATTGTATCTCTATGAGACATTTCATCGAACACTTTGCACGCTTCGGTATACTTCTCATTAGATGAATAAAAATCCATCAATGTGGTCAGCAGTCGTCCATCAGATTGATGCCCATCTCTCAAAATTCGAGCATGAATCTGTAGCCCACCAAATAAAGACCCACTCTTTATACAACAATTTGTAACGAATGAAGAAGTTAGAGAATTCGGTGACACACCTGACCTTAGCATTTCTTGATACAACATAAAACCATTTCCCGGTGAATCACTCATTCCGTAAGCTCTAATCATGATGTTGTACTGGAAAACATCGGGTTTACTAAATTTTGAAAAAACCCGACAAGCATAGCCCAAATCATGCAATGGATGAAGAGCAATACCAAATAAGAAAGGTGAGAAAAAAATTGGATGTTGAATGAGAGAGTTGCGGATGAGATGGGCGTGGATTTGTAGCAAATGGGGCTTACTAGAAGTTGACTTGATAAGCGAAATCAAAGGTTCGGTTTTCTCGGTATGCAAGTGACTGGTATGATTTGTGGGTCCGGTAATGCATTGACGGTTGTTGTCTACACGTTCCGCCGCATGAGAAGACAGCCGACGGAAGGCGGACACAGAAAAACATTGAGGAGAGATTGCTCTCATTCTCTAATTTGTTATGGCTGACATGGCGATGGCTCAAACTGGTAAACAATGTGGTGTTGTAAGTGTAGCGGAATTTAACTACATGGTTGTCCAACTGCTTCACCTGTCTCCGTTCGAGTCTGGATATGGAGAAAATGTTATTGGGAGTATAGTGCCTATTCCGCCCCTTTTCAGATACAGAATGCGTTGAATAACTTTATCATTATTTTTGGTAAAAAATACAGATCGAATTTCAGCACGTATAGGTGACATTATTTAATCAATGGGGCAACTGTTATTACTACTGTAACATATAATTAAACTCTTTCACTTGAATATCAATTGAAGATAACAAATACAAACAAGAATTAATAATATGTAAACCTTGTTTCTCTAATATATTGTTCATTGTAGCTCTCGAAGGGAGTCCTTTGTGCGTTTTTTAAGCAGTGGATTCCATCTGTCGTATCCAATTAATTATTAGTCATAAGGTGTGAAATATGATTGATGCGAGTCATTCCATATATATACATGATGTTATTATATTTTGTAATTATTAGTAGTAAGGTGTGACATATGATGTGAAATATGAACCATATATACATAAGATTACTATATTTTGTAATTATTAGTCGTAAGGTGTGACATAAGTGTGAAATATTATTGATGTGAGTCATTCCATATACACATAAGGTTATTGTATTTTATAATTATTAGTCGTAAGGTGTGACATAGTGTGAAATATTATTGATGTGTGACATATGGTGTGAAATATGAACCATATATACATAAGGTTACTATATTTTGTAATTATTAGTCGTAAGGTGTGACATATAGTGTGAAATATTATTGATGCGAGTCATTTCATATCTACATAAGGTTACTATATTTTGTAATTATTAGTCGTAAGGTGTGACATATAGTGTGAAATATTATTGATGTGAGTCATTTCATATCTACATAAGGTTACTATATTTTGTAATTATTAGTCGTTAGGTGTGACATATAGTGTGAAATTAAAATATGATTGGTGCGAGTCACTCCATATATACGTAAGGTTACTATATTTCAATTTATTTATCGTAATTTTATTAATCCCTTATCGATTACACCTTTTTTATGTACTTATCAAATATACCAAAGCTGATTATGAAAATATAAAGAGTCGCCCGCGCACACACCCAACTACCATTTATGATATGTTACGTTAAAAGGACATTTTTTTATCCATTTTCCTATTAACTAACTTGTCACAACTCATGAAATTCTAAACTAATTTCCTGCAACAAGCACTTCACACATGATTTAAAGAAGAATGACATCTCAAATGGATGTGATATAGGCAATTTATGTCGGCACAAACATTAGTAATTGATCTCAAGATCGGAACAATCACACTGAAATAACTTTACTGTTTCGCCTAACATCCTTCTAAGCTAATAATAACATAGAAGCAAAAAAAAAATACACATAAATGAAAAAGTTCAGTCATGCAAGGTTGGACTATTGTAAGAGAAACAGTCAGCAAGAAGAGACTTAATCTCTTCATCATCTTCTTCATCTTGATCACCATTAGCAACATTATCATCAGCAGAAGGAGTAGTAGTAGTGCAATAACTACCAAAAGAAGCCTGTAATTCTGGCATACACATCAGTCTTCTCCTCTTGTAGTTAGCCTTAAAGCAAGCTTGCCTTAACCTCTTTGTTTTCTCCTCAAGTTCCATGTCTGGTATTTCTTCCATCTTCTTCTTCTCTTTCTCTAATAGCTTTATCACATCCTTCAACTTTTGTTCCATACCATTTCCTCCTACCTTCTCCAATTCCTGCAAATATTGCATCGGCATATATAATAAAGTTTAAATTCTATACACTATCAGTATACCGAAATTTTTACACTATTAATTTGATAAGAAAAAAATATAGGTGATTCTTTATAAAACTATTAAATCATTCAAAAAATATTTACATATAACACTATAAAATATAAATCTTCTAATCTTGAATAAGAAAATTACAAGTAAATATCACTTCAATATTAGTTAAATTCATCGATTAAAATCATTGTAACATATGTAGCAAAAAATTAAATTATTAAAAAGCGTATAATACTACAAGAAATGAACTTTTTATCCCTCAGCATAAATACTACATAATTGAAACAAGATAACATGTTTATATAGGGAGTATATAAACGTCAACATACTTTTTTGGATGAAGTAGATAGAAAATATTTTCACATAATAAACTGTATATATTAGAAGAAAAGATGAACTTTTTGGCCATCAATTATGTTGTTTGGATTCTTCTAAAATATCATGTCAAATACTTTAAAGTAGTGTATTTTTAGAAAATTCGATAGGAGTACGACATTAAAAGTGAAGAGTACTGCGTGCAACTTAGGCCATCAGCATATAATATTACTATATACAATTGAAAGAAGGGTGTAAGATGTATATAACATTAACCTTAACATTCTTGATTAATGTTTGAAGACTCATCAACTTTCTATGAGGCCACCTTCTAATTCCCAAATCCCTACATCTTTTCTTTAAAAGTGTCAACCCAATGTTGAGCTCCTTTGCTGCTCGAGTAATTGGCATGTAAAAATACTTTGAAATTGCATCTCGTGACAACATTGTTGAACTATTAATCTCCTCTCTAATATTATCCTTCTCTTTTTCCGTTACAATAATTTCCTCATGAGCACGATCATTAGTCATTATCTCTTGTTGATTAATGTTATCACATAACAACACTTGTTGGTTCCCATTTCCGATTAATTCACCACTAATTTCATTCAACATTCTAACTTCATTTCCAATTTCCTCATAGCATAACTCTCCTACACCCATAAAAAAAATTACTAGTCAATAATTTTTTTTATAAAAAATAATAATACTATAGTACAAAACATGACCATCACCTGGGGTAAGACTATAAAAAGATGAATAAAATGGATCTTCGAGAGTGCATTCCATTTCCATCAAAGGATTAGTATTAGCAGTATTTTCTTGAATAGGCAAATCATACTGATAGTCGATAGCATAGTGTCCTGAAAATTCACTGTTTTTAAACGTAACATATTAATATATATGACCATACATCGATTAACAACAACAACATATCCATTGAAATGACTAGAGTCTACGTAGGTATCTACCTCTTTAATTTGAACTAGAGAGACTGTTTCCGACACATCAAATAAAGAAGAAAAAATAATTTCTTGAAGTAAATAAAATTATAATGAATCACCTGAAATCATCAAGAGAAGGGAGTTGTGTTGGAAGGGATAGTAAGTCTTGATGATTATCTTGCTTTGTCATGATGAATTCAAAGTTTGACTGATCACTTCCCATATTTGGCATGGAAATGAAATTTATGTATTAGTATAAGAAGATTAACTAAAAATGACTTCTTAAGGTTCATTTTAGCGTAGGGTGAGGGAGAAGATAAGGCATGGATTAAAAGTGAAACTAATGTGAAAGTAATTATTAGGATTAATTAGTGCATTGATTATCGTGCGCCGTCATTGTGCATGCATGTTTAGCATTAATTAATTACATTCATCAACATTGGTATTGATTGGTGCGTTTTGTGCCCACGTACACCTGTGATAAAAACTTGTAATTATGATTTCTTTTTGGAATTTGATCCTCAATTTTCATTAAAGGATATAATTGTTGTTTTACATCTTTATGTCGAAAATTAAATAAAAGCTCCTTGAAAATTAAACATTATACAAAGAGTTGTGATCGATGTAACAGAAAGTTTAATAGTTCTGTCGATATTAGAAAAATAACATATAAGTATTAGATTCATGGGAACTTCCCATTCCATAGGGACTAGGAAGTCTAATTCTCTGTTAATTTCTTTACTCCAACTATGAAGGGAGAGTTGTATAGTTTGTTGCTGCTCTTCTATCCGTTTCATATTAGTTATCTATTTTTTCCTTTATAAGGATAATTTTACTAATTTATACCTTAAAACCCCTTTTTGAAACTTTATAAACTTGTTCATGCACTTTTAAAAAAGAATTAATCATAACAAAAAAATGGGGAAAATTTAATTATTTTTGTAAATTTACGAATAATCTGAGATATTTTTTTATATTAATATGGACAACTGATAAGGGAGTGCATGCCAAATTTTATTAAGTAGTAACTATATAGTTGTTACCATGAGCACCCCTCACTTCCAACCCGAAGGTTGCAAGTTCGAGTCACCAAGGAGCAAAAGGGGTGAGAGCTCCTAGGTAGGGTTAGAAAAAAAAAAATTGTTACCATGCACTTTTTTGGGTTAGATTGATGGCAAAATATGATATTGAATATTATATCAGATTAATAAATGCATGATATATTTTTATATCTCATAAAATTATTTAATCATGATAAATTAATACTCTAATGTAGTGTTAATATCAGGTTTAGATGACCAAGATGATTGAAATTTGAAGCACATTCCCCCAATGTAATTATTAAGAGTTGCTTTTGATTTGTAATTAGCATTAGCGTGCAGTTATATTTTGCTGCTGCCGCATTAAGCTCAGAATCTGCCTAAAAAGAAGAAGTAAAAAAAGGTTTAGAATTTGCTTTAGAACAAAATCCCGAAGCAGGTCATTGTTTTCCTTTTATTTGGTTTTCATTTTATAAATTAGAGAAATTTTAATTTTTAGCAATATAAATTACTGTATATAATAGAGCTGTAGTCATGTGTTCCCTGGGAGTATTTGGCTCATAATATAACGTAGCAATCATTCATACTCATAAAAGAAGAGAATTAATGTTTCATCATTCATTTCATTTAGGATCATATTATAACGCTTAGGGAAGTTGCGATTAAATTTATTATTCACTCTAGAGTGTTAATGTCAAATTTATTCCAAATGATGCGATCAATCAGTAGTGGTGGGCTACTGCTACTTATTGTAGCATTTATTAGTTATACTAATTACAACAAACAGTATTTAAGAGTGGAGGTTACTGATTTATGGCAGTAAATATTCCCATAGCTATTTGCTTCTTTTCAGGCCACGCCCAACAAAAAAGTGTTGCCCTTCTCATTAGACACTTAGGTTTTTAATTATATTCTGAACCAAACGAACATCAATGGTTGCAGAGGGATGATATAGGTTCGTTCATGGGTCAAAACTCAAAATATCAGAGAAGCAACAACGCTACCCAGGCATTTCAACAAATTAACCAGATTTTGGATGATGTACCGAAAACTCTAACCAGCAAAAACATTATGTCAACATTACGGATGATAGATTTAAAATGTCCAAGGTTTGGATTAAACATCACTTAAAAAGACTGATCAGAAGAAATTGGCTATCTACTGTCAGCTGTTTCAGTATCTTGACCTCCCTCCTCTTCCACGGCCACGTCCATATCCACCACCACCACCTTTTCCACCATTAGCATGATGTTTTGTTTGCATGTTTTCTGGAAGGGGTTGTATCTGATCAACACACTTCCTAAAGCTAAAATCATCCACAGTACCGTCCTCCCTAACAACAAAGAAGCAGCGACTCTTGAAATGTGGATGAAATCGGATTTGGAAAGCACGAACTCCTGTACCAATCTTCCTTTCTGGTTCTGAATGACCCTTCTTAAGTAAGTCAAGCAACACCATGTGCTCATACTGCAATACCAAACTAACAAAATGTAAGTGATCAAGATCATCACATCAAACATTCAGATAGTCAGATAAGTGTAGTATACCCAACACACAGATTTAATGCGGAAATGAATCAGATAATCAACATTCTTATGCAGTAATAACTCCCCTCTAAGGTTATGACCAACACAAACCATATACTCTGCTTCGCAAGTATTTGGACATCTTTTGAACTAAAAATGAGATTGAGTAGAAAATACAATTTCCACAAAGTTGCTAGTTGAACCTCACAAAAGTTCAAACAGTCCAACAGACAAGAAAGCACAATGAATTTAAATTTGGAGCCTAAACGACAAGCTTTGAGGAACATGAATGTAGGATAAGAAATATAAAGGGAAAGCATGTATTAATTCCAATCAAAAACAAAATAAAACAGAGTATCATCCCTATTGTAACCAAATAAGTCTAAATTGAATAACATATACCAAAATATTATCCAATTAACACTCATACTTGTTCGTAGATGTTTGTTGTCAAAATACACATATCCAAGAAAGGATGTACAATCAAATACCTCCAAGTGTTAAGTTTTAGACTTTTGGAAGGCAATACTAAGTATCTAAGTCATACATGAGTCAATAGCCACTTGAAAAAATTTCCGACAGCAATTTGACATCCATATAAGTATGATATAATGCAAGTTGATACTACAACGAAATGGACATTCAGAATATTAAATGTAAAAAGTTTTTAAATTGCCAACTCAAAATGCCCCAAATTTCTATAGCTATGGGAGAGTATAACAATTAACCCAGAGAATCCAGGAGCAGGGTAAAAACTAACTCTTGCTTCGCACAGTAATGGAGACATTGAGTGATGTTTTACCTTGTTGAGATTGAGATTGACAGACCAGGAATGAAGGAGTTTGTGAAAGTAATCAAACATCTCCACGGAGGAAACGAAACTCTTAGACCCCACGCTAACCGGAACAGACATATCTTTCTTTTCTTCTTCCGCAGACTGGTCGACTCTCGGTTTCTTCGTATCGTCTCCATTCTCTTCATCCTCCGGTTTGTCTCCCTCCTCCCTTGGACGCTTCGAGCCGCCGCTAGCATCATCGGCGGATGGAACTTCAACGTCCATTCTCTGAACGAAGGTTTCTTCCTTCTCGCCCATTCCTAGGGCTTCCTTGGTTACAGGTTCAGTTTCCGCCATTACTGAGAACTGCCAACTTCAATTTTCGGAAAAAAAAACCCTAATGGTAGATTTAGAGTTTAAAAACTGCAATCAGCAAGATTAGGATAGTTTGCAAGCTGCGGAAGAATTTGACAAATAGCCACTAGTTAAGTTTTAGTCTACATTTCAAAACTATTCTGCATTAATCAATGAAAAAAGTGGGCCTTTGGCCCATCATATTTCTAATTGGGTTAAAACTTAAAAGGTTGACATATATCAACTTAAAACTCATTGAAAACATTCATATTCAAAAAGGGATCCATTTGCAAAAGAATCTATAGAGATAAATGGCACCAACTACCAAGTATCATCTATGAGATTTAATCTTAGTAGCTCAATTGATTGACCATTTAAACTTTCATCTTGTATGTAAGAGTCTGGTTCCCCATTCTCATGTCCTCTTCTCCCGGGCCTTTAAAAAAAAGGAGATTTCATTGGCATAAAATTACCCTATTTTATTTTATAACATTGACGTTGAATAATTATTGAGGAACTTTCGCAAATAGCCACTATAATAAACTTAATTATGCTCTATAGCTATAGTTTGCATATTTATGAGCTGTAGCTACAATTTAAGTTATTTCGTTTGTATAATTCGCGAATTTGTATAAATTTGCAGGTTTGTATAATTCCCGGGTACATTTGTATAATTTAATTATTTTTGTATAAACTCGAAATAACGAATTTATACAATTACAAACATCAGAAATGTAAACTTTTATACAAATTATATTATACAAATTACGAATTATACAAAAGTTATACAAATTATATTATACAAATTCTGAATTATACAAACGTGCGAATTATACAAAACTAAAAAACTGAGCTGTGTAATTATAGCTAAAAGTAGGCCGTGAATTGTAATTAAGGCAAACTATAGCAATATTAAGTAATTATCTATTATATATTTGCTTATAAGCGTAATTTTCCCATAATTATTCTCACTTTTTAAAAAAATAATATATTCATTAATGTGAGAATTAATTAGTGTTAATGACAAACTCTACTAATAAACATATGCACATGCTTTTTAAGTATTAGGTATTGTTTCATGTCATATTTCCTTTTTTCACAATCCCCACCCCAACCCCATAATCCTTTCAAAGTGGATAAGGATATATTGGGGAAATTAGAAAGAAAATATCTTATACTAAGATATTTCTTATTTTTAACCTGTCTATTGCCTATAACATGTGTCTTCTAGAAAGAAATATAATGTCCATTATCTTTAGCTCTTCTAATTAAAACTCATTTGAATCATGACGTATCTCTTTTACATTAAAGTCATTATATCACATCATAGTTTAAAATACAAAAGTACTCACACTTTTGGTAATCCTTTTCTTTTCATCATGATGATTTTTTTTCTAATGACCTTTTCGTACGAACGTGGACAAATAGTGTGGCTTTGCGCGTGAAAATAGTTAGGGAATTTTGTTAATTAATTTATTTGTATAGTCGTCATGTTTAATTTGGTCTATGAAATTTATAAAGTTAAATTTGTTCAAAAGTCAAATAATTGACGATGTCCAAGTTTTCTCTGAGTGCTTCTTACGCTGCTTATTGGAAGGAATATGTCTTTGTTTAGTAAATATTACATATATAATTTAATTATTATTAATTGATAAAAAGTTATATACTACCAAAAAAATAGATATATACACATATTATACAGATTTATTTTTTTCTTAGTAATGATTTCTTCTTGAATGTTTGTTTTAAGTTTTGAGTCAACATTAAGTCATCGTGTTCTCTTTTATGACTATTGCAAATCTTATTATCAAAATCGAAGACACATGACTTTCTCATTGATTGATAAATATATAGATAAGACAAAAGCAAATAAAATTACATTATATATACGCTACTAAAAATAATTTGTATTGTTTCATTTTACCGAATATATTTAAAATCTAGATAATTAAAAATCTCAAATACCACAAAAGAAGATATACATGTTCTTTTCTGGGATGTTTGGGGTTTGGATTGTTTCAAAATCATATTTAATATAAGAACATAAAATATCAGGAATTGTCAAATTAGAATTTCAAAATATAGGAATTCACCAAAATTTGAGACCGTTTAAGGTGGTAAACTGAAAACATTAGCTTCGTTCTTATAAAATGTAGTGTGAGGAAGAAAAAGAAAAGTTAAATTTTTCTCAAGACAAAACTTCCCTCTTTAAAGGATAAAAAGGATATTCGACTTTTTAACTCAATGTTTTCGGACTTTTCTAAAGATTTATACTGATACTCTTATCTTAATTAATTCATACGTATAATTTTTATTTATTTTATCTATTAATTACATAATATATTATTTTTTTAATTTTATTATTATTGATTACTTAGTTTGTTTTATTTATTGTTATTTTTTTTCTATTCTACTTTATAGTAAAGTTGAGTAATTTCTCGTATGCCGGGTTTTAAAGAAGTGATATTGGGACTTCCATAAACGACGCCGTTATAGGCTTTAGCGGTCCCGCAATTAATGTCGATATAATCCAAAGAGAAGACGTGTATACATTACCTGATAATCAAAAAGGCCCAAACCGAAGTCTCGACTTGTTACAACTATTTCTTCTTCTTCTCTCAAGAAAGAAAAAGGAAACTACTCATACAAATTCTCAGAAAACCAAAATCTATCAACACAATTTGCATTTTCAGGTACGTCAATTTTTCATCATTCCTTTATTTCTTTTTACTAGATTGTTATTTTTCTTGTTCCGGGTTCAAGATTTTTCGTTGCGGTGAGTTTTTGGGTTCTTGTTTCTATTATGATCAAATTGATTATGCTTTCATCTTCAAAGCTTGGTCCTGTTTAAATTTTGTTACCCAGTATATTTCGTGTTGGTAAGAGGAAAATGGAATGTCAAGAATCGGATGTTTTTCAAATGCATTTTTCTTTAGTTTTTCCAATTGGGTATTTCGTTTGTCTTGTAAAAAGTCAACGAGGGTATACGGTATCAGATTGTAGCAAAAAGCATCCACTTTGTGTTGAAGAGTTCAACTCTATTGCAGGGAAAAAGAAAAGAGAAAATCAAAGAAAAGATTAGTTGCTAGTTCTCAGTTGATTGTACTTGTGTTTTTGTTGGGTTTCTCCTATTTCTTTGTCAAGTAAATATGGCATTTGGGTTTTTATACTAATGGACAAAAGGCTAAACCTTGTGAGGAGAAGCTTGGAGGGATGTAAATCGTAGGCTTTTTATGCTTTTTGTGAACTGATTCTCTTGTGTGATAGAGAGGGTCACAACCTTGCACTAGGATATATGAAGGTTTAGCTAATTCCTTTCTTTGCTTGTTACTTAAAACGGCTGACCATGTTTGTTCATTTTAGGATACGTGGGTGAACTGCTAATGGGAGAACACTTGGCTCTGTGTGTTGATCGTCTTATCACACCTGAATCTTTGCACACTATGCAAGGGTCAGAGAATGCAGGATCCTCTGGGGGAAATTCTTGCTCTCACCCAGCAGATCAATCTTCCTATGGCACTGCTAATAAGGAGGATGAAGAACCAGAAGCTGGGGGTGAAGATGAGCCATTACTTCAGACTGTGGAATGCCGAATTTGCCAGGAAGAAGATAGCCCGAAGAATTTGGAGATTCCTTGTAGCTGCAATGGCAGCTTAAAGGTAGATTTGTGAAGTTTAATTTTCTCTCTCTTATTCAAGTAGCTGCTAAATATTGCTTGTGCATTTAATAAATATGTTTCCGTAATGCCATCTTTTTTCCCCCAAGTCTGAATGGTGCTAGTATTCAAGTTTCTCTTCTCAAGATGTTGACATTTTCATGATTTATCATTCATGGCTTTCATCTTAGCGAAGTGTCACATTCACTATTTTGATTTGTTTGTGTTAAGGGTGGTCTGGTTTACTGATTTTAGCTGCTAGAAAGCTGAAGAATGATTCTACTGATTACGTCTGTGCTGCAACTGCATGACAAAGGTCTTTTAATGTGTGTGGACTTGTCTTTTGTTCTAACTATTCTCTCTTTTTTCTTTTCTTGTGTCTTTGTTACAAAATTCAGTATGCTCATAGGAAATGCGTTCAGCGGTGGTGCAATGAGAAGGGTGATATAATTTGCGAGATTTGCCATCAGGTACTTTCTTCTATATGTTAATACCTATTTGCATTTTGAGTGATGATGCTTCATGATTTGCCTCTCCCCATCACTAAGGAACTTACAGCCAAAGAGCTTGAAAAGAGCAATGGAAGGAGGGATAAAGAAATAGCATTGTTTTGCATAGGCACAGAGTTTATTTGATTTGGAGAGAGTGATAACTCACCTTATGCAGTAATTAGTTGATGCATTTTTTCTGTTCAGAAATACAAGTAATTGGGACTTTAGAATATGTTAATGGATACATGCTAAAAGAGTTTCTAGTTAAGGCTCACTTATTTCGTAAAAAAAGTTATATGTTGACTTTGAGAACTCTATAACATGCAGCCTTACCAACCTGGCTATACTGCTCCTCCACCGCCTTCTCTCTCCGAAGATATTGCCATTGACATGAGGTTGGTTGAAATCATGATTATTGTCTTGTGCATACCAAAATTTGATATATTTATCCAAGCATTTCCACAATCTATGGAGCAGATATATTAATATTCTGATTTTGGTGTTTACTTTTCCAAGTATGTTTTTATCTGTATCTTTTCTATATTCCACTGCCCCCAATATCCTAAAAAAGAAATGAAAAGAGAGGAAATAGACCACGGAATGGACGATCGTACCGTCTTCACACCTTTCTCTTTGACTTGATTATGTGTATCTTCTTTATGAATTGCTCCGCTTATTTAGAGGCCTCTAAATAGCCTATTTCTTTCTGAACTAATTAGCAAGTGAACTTGCGTTTTCTTCATGAACGCAAGAATAGGTCAATGTACTGTGCAACTCAAGAAGTCATTAAGAAGCTCAACTGTACTTCATGCTTTCAGCCAAAAAAAAGGAATTTAATTGTATGCTTGAAAACTGAGTCAAATCCTTATCCGTGGTCTTATGACCATGAACTCTGCATTACCAATATGTTCAATATCTAGTGATGATTCCGATTCCCGGTTCAGTTTGTTGTTCTTTGAGATCAAGTATTTATATGATTATCTATGTTTGCAGCTAAAGTGATACAAGTAGCATTTATAGAAGATTAAGATAAATTGTATTCATCATTTTAGGTTTTGGTGCAAATCTGAATATATAGATGATCCTGAGGCAATCATAGATGTGTTAGGCTCTTTGTAAGATGAGCAAGGTTTTTGTTTCCCTTCTCTTTTTGGTGATCTGATGTAGTCACTCCACTTTGGTTACTAGTACATTTTTTTTGCTGATGTCTATATATACGCAGGAATATGTCACCATCTCAAAAAAGAAGAAGTGAAATTTCAGCATCATTGACGTGAAATTATTTTTCTTGGCCCAACAAGAACAGTTTATGTCAAACTAAACTGCCATAAAGACCTTTCCTCCCTCTTTTGAAAGTACTTAAAACATGTTTAACTTATTATATTATGAGGCAGTTCAGTTTTAAGTTTTTACAGTATATATATATAGAGGCCCTTGCTGCCGAAATTTTGATTTATAATCTGATGTAACCTTTTCTTTGGTGCCAGCTTAGCTGTTAACGTCTTTATTGAGAACAATCCAACATGATCAGCATGTCATCTCACAATCTTAATCTTGAAAATTTTCTTTTCTGTCTTCTCTTCTCTGTCACTGATGGATTCGTCCACATGGATTGCCTTGCAGTGGGGGCTGGACAGTAGCTGGTACTCAGCTCAACTTACATGATCCTCGGCTTCTTGCAATGGCAGCTGCAGAACGCCATCTCTTGGAGGCTGACTATGATGAATATGCTGATTCAAGTGCTAGTGGAGCTGCATTTTGCCGTTCTGCTGCTTTAATTGTAAGCAACTGCTATTCCTTAATGTTGCTAAAATCATTTTGCTAAATGCAGGCTAGTGGTAATGTGAGGTATGCATTAGTAAATTTTTCTTATGGAAGATAATGCACCAGCAGATTCAACATTCTTTCTATTTGGGTGGAGGCGGGGTTTAGCCTTGACCATACGGTACATAAATTTTCATCTTTAAGTAGTGACTTGAGAAGAAACTTGAGAGTTCATATTTCATTTAGAGAAGTGGTGATACAATTTTTTTGGGCACGACTATCTTTGATTTGTGACACTCCCTTCTTTTAAAATGAGAGTTTTCCTTTCTTAGGAGTCATACTTTAGGAATGCTCAAAATGGAAATCATAGCAACTGCGCCCTTCCATTACTGGGAAAAAACGCAACACAACCACACAAACAAACTCATCCTACCTTATATTATGTATATTTTCATGTTCATGCTACAATAGTTTTCCCTTCAAGTTCTTGAAACTGCATCACTAGTACTAGAGAGGGCTTTTCAAGGTCATGCTTTTTTTTTTTGAGAAGGTAGGGTCTCACGCTACAGTTCATGCTTTTATTCTCCTTTTATCTGCTTATATTCCCTTCCTTGTTTGTATTGCCTTTTTGTCCTTTCCGGCTGGTTGAATGGATCATAAATAACCTTCACTTTATTGTCTAAATTTGTTAAAAAAATTCCCAGTAGCAATAATAGAAAAACTGGGGGGGGAATTTTCCTTTCAATTTTAACCTTTTCTTTTTGCCCATGCAATCTATTTATGTTATATTTTGACCTTATCTCTGTTTCTAGATAAACAAAGAATAATGCACTCTGTTCCTGCAGTTAATGGCCCTTTTATTATTGAGGCATGCTGTGACCATCGGAAATGGTGATGGGGATGATGATGATGTTTCTGCCTTTTTCTCGGTGAGTGAATCGTACAGTGAAATCATCTTTCCGTTTGTTGCTTGATATGATGAGGCTATGATACATGAGATTGTGTGGGATCACTGATCTGGTTGATTCCTTGACACAGCTTTTCTTACTCCGTGCTGCTGGTTTTCTTCTACCTTGCTACATCATGGCTTGGGCTATCAGTATCATGCAGCGTCGAAGGCAAAGACAGGTTAGAGCCTTGTATAGATTTCAATTGTTTTTCATAATATGTAAATTGCTATTAACATGTCAATCTTCTTCTTGCTAATTTGATGATTACTTTGCACTTTTGCAAAAATGCAAAAATTAAAATCCTTGTGGTGCAGATCAGATAATTTTATGTTTAGTCGTAATGGTTGACTATTGCTGCATCAATGCACATGTATATAATAAATTGAGCGAATAAGATCTTTGCTCTAGTTTATGGGAACTCAGTGTACTCTATTTCAGAAACATTCAAGACCTTCAATCCTAGTCATAGTTAATACATCAATACAGGGTGTTCTCGCTAAACATAAAGAAGTCATGTCGTGTTCACCCTGCATGAATGAAATACCTCATGCAAGGATATTTGTTTTAAGACTCTTGGCTAAAACATCTGGTCACTGAAGAATTCCTCTTGTAAGGGATGAAATCATGAAATACCTCATTTGTTATTTGTGCTTGTTCCAATAAATTTGTTCTCTGTTACACTTCCCAACTTCCAAACAATTCCAAGTTCATTTGATGGTCTTATCTCTATTTTCCAGGTCTATACTTTGCATCCCACCTTTTGCTTTCATGTTGATTATGATGCAAGTCGCAATAGATAATTGGTTTATATATCCAGTGTGATAGTGCCCACCACTGTCACTTCCAGTTGTAAAATTTTACGTTCTGCTGATAGATGTCAGCACTTTGTACACACATTAAGTAGATTTGAATTATGTAACATGTTGGAACTTGTGTGATTTTATCATGAGAACCAAGTAGGATATTTAAGGGCACGTTGAACTCTTAAAATTATCTCTACTTGCTCTAGCTGTGGGAGTTAATGACGTGCTAATTTTGCTTGCCCAAATAAATTTAACTTTGATAAACAAGTGAAAAAAGAAACAACTACTATAACTTTTTCATTTCCATTTTATACCAAATTCGGACTATTTGGGAAATCAAGCAGCTATTTCTTTGACTATGTTTTTTCAAACATCTTTAAAAAATTGTGATCTATTACTTTTTTTGTAGTCTCTAAGTATTATGTTAAAAAAATTAATACTTGTCTGAACCACACCGAAAATTATATACTTCGATCCTCCTACTTTGAACTCCGTCATTCAGTTTGGCATGCACCGAAAGTTGCTTTTTTCATCCATCAAAACAGACTAAATAAATACATTCTACATCATGTAGTTTACTCATCCGTTTTTTTTAATATATAATTTTATGCCGATTGCTATTTTTTTGGATGTTTATTCTTCGTCTTTTCTTCAACATAGGAGGCAGCAGCACTAGCGGCAGCAGAAGTTGCTTTCATGCTGCAAGCAGGGCAACATAGGGGCTTGCATGTAACAATAGCACCAATACCTGCACAGGCAGCAGAACCTTCAGCAAACCCAACTACCCATGTTGCAACACCAACTGGCCAGGTCACAGCTCCTCCTCCGGAGCTAGTATAAATGGCTTTGCTCAGCTGGCAAGTTAAAACGTTGTTGCTGATAATGGCACTGTACTTTGTAAGTTGCACAAGCTAAGAGAATAGAGGTTCTTTTTTCCCTTTCGATGTATTAGTTGTATATCTTAGCCCTGGCAAATTTGGAGTGATGCAGAGGCTGAAATTGTTCCCTTTTGTTCAATATTTACATTAATGCTTGAACATGTAAAAAAACCATAGCAGCTAACTTATCTGCTTTGAATTTGAAGATACCATATCTTCACATCATGTACATTGTTTATTCTTATCGATATGTTTTACTGCTCCATCCCACTTCATTAGTATTTACATTGCTTGCTATGATTAAGTAATGTTTGGGCACTTTGCTGGTATCTCTAATTTGAGCTGAATCTCTTTTGTTTATATACCTGCTGGTTAATGTCTAGAAATTTAGCGTTGTATATCTCAACTACCCTCGCAAGGCATGGGTGAGGCTTTGTGCACACCACCCTCTCCAGTCCCCAATTGTGGGATTACACTAATTTTTTTGTTGTATATCTCAGTTCTTACAGCTACTTATTTCTACGCTGATCGAACCAGCTTAAGATTGTTCCCTAGATCATATTTATCTTATGAAATAATTTTCCTGTTTTCTGAAGTTGGAGAGAACCTTATTAATATGCGAGGAACAAATTCTTTCATGGGATTGAGACAACACATACCAACGGGCAAGATGAAGAGGAACAAATTCTGAATCTGAGAATAAGAAAAAGGAAAAAGAAAAAGTGAAGAAGAAGATGGTCCACATGGGTAAGCAAGAAAAATAAAGAAGGAAAGAGTAATATGCTTGACAAGGTCCAAGAATTTTGAATGGAGGGAAATTTGCACAAATCTAAATTAAAGATGAGAGCAAAGAAAAGCATAAAGGGAAACTCATTAAGCACAAGGAACCAAGACTGCCATTTTTGTTTTTTTAGATTGGAATTGTAGAATCTAAAGTAGAATTTGGCATAAAGCAACTCCTTGGATTTATATTTGTCCAAGAGGCTTCTATTCTTCACATTCTCCAATACTCTCTACTTTATCTGGCTTTCTTGCAACTGTTGCAATCTCAGCTTTGGCCTCATTTAATCAACTTCTAACTGAATGAGGGAAGTTGTATTGAAGTGAATAAAGTTCAGTGATCGTACACGAAATTAGTCATTTATTCTTGCAACAGATGTGATAAAAACTGCTGTAAAACAAAACCAATATCAATTCCCTGAGGTTAATAAACAGGTGATTATAATTAGATGACTTGGCAGCTGAGTTGGAATAAAGTTCAATAAGACCCACTGGTCTGGTCATTATTTGGTCCAAAAGGGCAAAGAATGAAAGGGATGTAGGGAACAAATGTATAGATTCTTGGCCCAAAGAGTGGTGTTCCAACTTCACTTTTATTCAAACCTGTCAGTGTCTTGTACAACAGCCTTATATTGCTTGCAGCATTTGGCAGGCTTATGATTGAAGTGAATCTTAAACTTCTATAGATGGTTTGTCTTGGGACCCTCCCCTGCTTTACTGTTAACTTTATTCTTGCAAATCCCATAAAAGATGAAACACAAGGGCACTTGGTGTTGGATATGCAGAGTATAGCCACAGACAAATCTCTCATTTTCTCATCATAGTCTTGGCCAAGAAAACACTTTTGTTCCTTCTGTTGGAACCAAGTTCAGAAAAATGTTGTGTCCTTCCTGTAGGGTGATGGTCTTAATTCTTTGTATCGGGTTCTTGTCAACTCAGCCAGAGAGAGTTTCTGCTCTGAGAAGTATAGATCTTGCTCTCAGATGGGGAGAAGACAATTTATTTCATCTGAGAAGTTCTCGGATTCTAAAGGCTGCTGTCGTGCAGGACCTGCAAACACAGCTCAATATAGCACCTGCACCTTCGATGACCTTTGATCCAAATCAATCAAACAAAAGAAGAGTGAAAAGAGGATCAGATCCAATCCATAATAAATGTTGATAGTGAGTCCAAAGCAAGTGTGCAGGGATGACCGTTTCAAGATTCATGAAGACAGGGAAAAACAGCTGCTTTCTTTTGCACTTTTCTAAGAGAAACTTGAGGATGGTGGGAAATTCTGCGTCCTCTGACGCTTTTATTAGGTTTGTGACACTGATCACTATCATTTGTTTGAGTAGCAGTCTTTACTGAAAGCAGCAACTTCATGTGTTATGTAAAGCTAGAACCACAGAAAGACACTAGGATTTTAATGCTCGTTGTCATACACAAAATATTTGTTTTACTATTTTCTGACCATATAGATAGCATGTTATCTTTGAACACCAGTAGTTGTTGCATGTACGATGAAATGAAATTTTCTCGCTGTTGACTGCAATCTTCTGACTCAAGACTTCCTCTTAATAGTTTTCTTTTACTGTACATGTTAGTTGAACAGAGTATCATGCTTTTGTCATTTGTGTTATACAATTCCCCTTATGTCGGTGATAAATCCTGGTGGTTAAAAAGAAGCCTAGTTATAAGGCAGGAGAGTGGTACACACTTGCAATCATAAATGAAATGAATTTACAAATTGTTTTGAAAATTGGTTTTAGCAAAAACATTTTCATACCGTAAGATAGAGAATCCAGCTCAATCTGGCATCTGATCTCCTAGAAGTAGAGGATGATTGATTCAAATTTCACATAAATAATCACGAACGCTGTGACCTGTGGTATCTGTTGTTACGGTGATCCTTCAGCTGTATATGTGACACCTTCCTTGAAACTGCCTGCCAAATCATATCCACTGCATCATTAGTTTGGGATGGATATTGATATTCAAAATGTTTGCTGACCACCTTTAGCCTTTCCCACATTTTGGTCCACTGATCTTCCTTCATTCCTCTAAGAAAGTTCAGAAGGTACCCCTTCTTTACAGCATCAGATGAATGGACAAACACACAAAACTCCGAGTAATCAAGAACATCTTCGAATGGAAGCTCAATATCATCGCTAATTATTACCGGAACACAGTGCCTAGCAATGGCATCAAAGAGACGATTTGAAGATGGAGTGTCTCCAGCAATATTCAGGCAGAATTTGGACGAGGACATTCCTTTTCCAGCATCCCTAACACCATGCGCTTGGATACTTCCAAATGTGAAGTGTACATCTTTTTCATCTTTGAGAAGGTAGTATAATTCCAGACGAATCTCTCCACCCTGGTATTAAATGAGCAACATAGAGATATATCACTTCAATCTTACTGCATACCAATCAATGTCCTATTTTCGAGCTTCAAATGACATAAACAGGGAATTTTCAGTTTTTTAGATAACATTTTTACAATCAACATAAGGGGCCATTAAATCATCCTAAACATCGTACATTTCGTTAGCTTCAGTTTTCCATTTCTTTTTTGTCCATAATAACAATACCAACCGCACTCAACCTGGTTTTTCTCTATTACATTTCTCTTTGGATATCTTAGAAGGAAATGGGATCTTTTATGTCCATTTGATACCTAAATGAAGAACTTATGAATGCTGGATAAGGTTCGGAATTCCACTAGATATACCATACTTGAAGAAAAAGATGGAGGGACTTCAAGAAATAGGTTCACTTCTGTTTCAGAATGCGTATGTTGTATATTCCAATCTTACAGTTCAGAAAAAATGAATATATTGAGGTGGCAGGTCAGAGAATATAATTGTGCATGCTATAGGTTAAAAGACTTGATCAGCGTACAAAGGGAAAACCCAAGTCGATCAACTATCACAGGGAACAAGAACATGATACTAGATCTAGTCCACCCATAAGGGGAGCTTATTGGTTTATCAATCCATTAGTTAATCCTCCACTTTGACCCTGAAACAATTGCCTATAAATACACCATTACGTGTGTTGGAAAAATATGGCTAGGCTTTGTAAATTCTCTACTTCTTCTAAGAGGGTAAATAACCGGTGGAAACCAAGGGGATCTTCCATTTTGTGATAATTCTTACTGACCTGTACTTCATATCAGTTGAAAGAAATTTGCTCCCGCAAGGAGAAACACATGTACATAAGTCTTCTAAACTGGTGTTTACAGTGATCCCTTCAAGTACAAAACAGTCAAAAAATATGCATTTTATGGTCTGAAAAGAAAAGGCTGTGGCTATGTAACGACTATGTACCATTCATTCACACCATTATTTGTGAGCAAACATTGGTTGAAATTACTTCCGATAACAAACAGCAACTACACCTCAATTCCAAGTTAGTTGAATTCAGTTATAGAAATCTCCACTTCTTCCATTTGGACCCATTTCATTACAAAGACATGAGAAAACTTCATCTAGCTCTCATGTTCAAGTTTCACTGCCACTAACTACTTGGGGCATCACAACCTAGTGTAGGTTAATTTATAGTTAGATTAAAGCATAACTTTAATATCATGGGAAATAGCAATATCATTAAAAACTTAGTTAACTCATCAATTGCAGGTAAAAGCAGTTGTGAAACTTACATCTTTTCTAAAGATTGCCCCTTGGAAGTAAACTAATGTATCTCGTTGTCTGAATGAGGGCGAGCTGTCAGCACCTATTGTCTGGACCATATGTTTGTAAGGAGCAACCACATCCTTTTCAATGTTTGCTATTTCGGCTCCATACCTTCCAAAATCTGCAAGTACAAACATGGCGGAACCAAGCTTCTCTCTTGCATCCAACATACTATTAGGGTGGTGAGCTAAAATCAGATGATCCTTTCCGCCCCTTTGCTTCCACTCGTCTCTACCTTTTAAAAATTCCACCAGTTTATCCTGCAGCACTCTATTGAGACTGATTTTCTTCTTCCCTAGTACCTTAGAATGCCTGTTGTAACTCAACGACGAAAAGAAGGGCACAAAGATTACATCTGCTTCACTCGAATTTGATACTCTGACAGCATTGCAAGGTCCATTAATATTTGGGGTATTTGAGGATAGAAGGTCAAGAGTAAGCCAATATTCAATGCTGTGCTGTAAATTTAATCCCCCAGGGTACGAGGGTATTTGGCTCGGGTTACTAACACTAGGCCATGTTTCATCCTTACTTCCTTTCCAACCTAATAGCCCAAAGTGAAATACAGGAGGTAAGTCATACATATACACTCTAAGAAGAGCTTGTTCTGGACCACAAGATTTCCCAATTCCTAATCCACCGAAATCGTTGCTGAAACTGGAAGTTTCATAAGCCAACTCTTGGGTTTTCAGTATTTGTTCATGTGAAGTTTCAGCAGGCAAGAAAGCATCTTTAGATTCCCCACTACTTGAGGCCAAGTAAACTGAAGTACCATTAACAAGAACTAAACTAAAAACTGATTTGGGCATAAAAGAATGGTCAGCAAATTGAAAAAGGGAAAGTGAAGAAACTATCAAAAGGAAAACAGAAATGGCTATTAGACAGAACAGAAATCTTGAAGGTAGCATGCTTTTATCAGGAATCGAACACATTGTGGAGAATAATTTATCCACAAAACCAGAATAATCCCTTCTCAAGAACTTTCAGATACGTGCATAAGTTGGTAAAACCGCGAATTTCAGCCCCAATTTAGCTTTTTAATTTATTGAAGTTTGATTCTTCTACTGCAAATCCCTGCTCTTACACTTCAGAGGAAACAAATACTCCTATTTACCTGCAAATATCAAAGATAAAACAGAACAAAAGCAGCTGAAATTCCAAGAAAAAATAAGGCACATATAAACACAACTATGTCAGCTGAAGAAACAGAATCCAATCTTTCTCATTTGGGTCATCAAGAACACAAAGACAAAAACAAAAGGAAAACAAAAAATAGACTGGAGTAATCAAAATCCAATCTTTTTCATATTTGGGAATTGGGTCATCAAGAACACAAAGGCAAAAGAAAAGGAAAAACAAAAAAAATAGATTAGAGAATTCAAAATCCAATCTTTTTCATATTTGAGTCATCAAGATTAATTAAAGTTGAAGAAAGGGTGGAAAAAAGCACAAAGAGTGCTAAAAGTAGAAAGATGAGTATAGATACCTGATAAAGCTCTGAATTAGTGCTTAGACATGTAACATTGTTGGTCCTGATGAAACCTAATTCCATAGTAATAGTATAACAGTTACTGGACTTCGCTATATTTTAGTATAGGAGTATTTCCTAAGTTTCCTTTAATTCCATTACATTTAATTTAGTACTAATATTTTTCCCCTTTAGTCAATGCCCATATATGCAACCTCTACAAATCACTAAACTTTAGCTGGTGGAGAAGACAGTCGGTGGAGAACTTTTCTACGGTCCAATAGGGCAAATATTTAAATTGTTCGCTATATAGCCTATAAACCAATAAAACATAACACAAGATTTCGAATAACTATTTTTGTATATTCAAATGACAAGAGGACAAGAAATTTAATTTTTTCGAATAAAATAAACATGATTTTTTTGTTTTTTTTTTTCGTTGATCTACTGTGTCAAAAATTATGATCGAAACAGTTTTTTGATAGTCCAATGGGGGTGTACATAGCAGTATTTGCTTTGCTTTGCTTTTCGTCTGTGCACACTTATCTTTGAGATTTGAGAAGCCTTCTAATATTATTAGGATATGATCATGCTTAAATTTGTCAGTAAATTTTATTTCGATATTTAAATATATCATACTCTATTAAAATATCTAAACATATAATAAAATATTCTTATTTAACACTTTTTATCTATAAAAGATTTTGAGGTCCTGATTTAAACTGGAGAATCGGTCAAAGAGCTCTCATATCGGGCAACGCATAAATATTCTGCCCAAAAGAGCAATACCTACACAGAGTGAAAGTAACACTTTTAACACAAACGTAAAAAAGTCATTCAACTAGTAATTTATTTTTAATTGGGGGTGGCCGGGTGGGGGAAGGGGATATGGACATATGGTGGAGGGGATTACAACATGAGAATCGAACCTCATAAACAAGGTGGGACCAACCAACTAAACTACTAAGATTATCCCGTCATACAACTAACGACCTCTTGATTCAGACGAAATAATACCAGTAGTAGAAGTAACAGGAACAAGAAGACCAGCAAACAACAATATCAATTAAACTTGGGGCGACAAATTAGAGTAGCAATTTGGTAAAAAAATTAAGGGCATTTGCTTAAAGCTAGCTATTTATAAACTATGGATCAATACATGTTTGTTGTACTCATGCTCATTAAAACCCAATACATGTATCTACAAATAGGAATCCAAGAGCAGACTAACCTCCAAAACAAAGAGAAAAATAGAACTCAAACCCCAAAAAGTAACGATTTTTCCAATAGATTAACTACCTTTTGGTCATATACTCATATTAGAAGAAGCATTACAATTTACTACCTAACTTCTCCTCCTCTTCTTCCTTTGATGAACATCATCTGATTCACGTGATCTGAAAACACGCTTGTCTTCCTGCGAGATAAGCCTAGGCATGTTCTTCAAATAGTCTCGTAGATTTTCAGTTATCCCACCTAAACCAATGGATGTGAAGAAGTTGATAGCAAACCTCGTATTTTTGGGACTATCCTTTGGAAATATCGACTCAAACGACTCTTGCATAGAGGGGTCACTAAGACGATCATTCAATGTATTGATGCCAAGTTGCCCTGACAACTCTTGGAATAAGATTTTGATGAATATACGCGAAGAAGATGTTGTGTCCTCTTCTGTCAATCTTAAATAAGCCAAAACATGCCAAGGCAATGCATCAGTACCAAGTAAATGAGCAAAAAACTTGGCTACATTACGCAGTTTATTAGTTTCAAGTCGATGGATCATTGAGTATTGTTGCACGAATGAGTTCTCGAAATTCTTCTGGTGAACTTTGTTGATCATACATAACCGCTGCCCCAAAAGTGCATAGTAATGAAGAAAAGTCTTTTCCTGACTACAACATTCTAATAACATTATGCATAACTCCATCTCCTGACCTGGCTCTAGTCTGATTTTCAACAGCTTATGCCCTGCTTCTTCAAAATCAGCACTTGACATAATAGTTAAGTAAATCGTCCTTCGAAGATTGATCAAGTTTGTCTCTGTCTCATCTTCAATTTTCATCTCTTGCTCTGATTCATCATCATCCTCAGATTCTTCATCCTGATCACCACCTCCTAGAATCCTCATTTGTAATTCTTCATACTTATTTTCATTTTCAACAAAATTAAGATCCGGCTTGAAAACATCTAATTCAATTTGCGGGTCTACCTTGTCTCCAAGAGAGATTTCATGTGTTAATTGATCTTCCTCCTCAACAAGGTCAAGTTCCGGAGGAACAGATGGCTGAAACTTGTGTTTTCGCAATGCAAAAAGGTCTTCAATTAAGAACTGAACCCTTTTATCTACTTCCCCTTCATGAAGTATTCCTCGAAATCGCTCAAAAACACCGTGCAACCCTAAGGGACACAGATCCTGAAGCATCGAACCACATTCCTTAACGAAATCAACAGCAACATCAACACTATCATCGGTAGGTTTATCGAGTAAAAGTGTAACTAATTCAAAAGCTATAAGTTCATGAACAACTTGCTGATTAACAAGATGAGCAATAAACTTTACAGTTGCTAACACCTGAGGTTTATTATTATTGTTATAAGCTCTTTGCAATTGCAGACTGATCCTCTTACACAAAAGTTCACCAATTTGTGGGAATTTCGTGTTAATAACAGCAACCAATGCTGCAAAAACATCGGTGAAAATAGGAGAATTCAATTGTGATTTCATAATTGATCTGCAAAACAAGCCCCTACCACGGATTAAACTCTCCCCAAATAATTCGGGAATGATGTATTTTATGTTGGCTTTATTGATTTTATTGAGAAGTCCATTGATGCTCTTTTTTAGAGCAATCCAACTCTTCTTTTGGTACTCTACGCTTTCTTCCATTGCACAAAAAAAAAAGAGGAGAGATTTACAAAGAAAATTTGTATGGAAAGTGAGAGAGTTGTCGCCTTTTATAATTGTGTGTTGGTATTATTTGCCCTCAATTTCTTACCATAAATAGTTTTCCTTTTAGAAACAAATTTAGCATTCGCTAGCCTTTTTCTTGTAGGAATAGGGCTTAAGATTGACTAATACTTTTCTGGTAGGAAAAGATTTAGAACTCTATAAATAGAGACTTGCTAAATACTCTAGTCAAATACCATAATATATGAAATACTACATAATTGTGAAGAATATTTATTATATACCAAAATTCAGATGATAAAGATTGATCTTATATTCTTATTGAATTAAAAATTCTCCAAATGGACGAATCCTTTTTGACCAAGTACAATTAAGCAACTAAAAAATGTTCTTTTACTAAAAATTAGTTTTAACTCGAGAAAAAAAAAACACATGGAATGTGAGGAAACTATAGCAACAAGAATCATAGTAGGAACCAAACAATGTGCCTATCTAAATGGTCTGTTACTGAATTATGTTCAATTTTGATTGCTTTCCTTTTTCTTTTTTAATGAATGTACTACAGTTTCATATAAATAATTCACAAATATTTTACCATACAAACTTTCCTACATCACTTTCTACTCCGCCTAAAAAGGCAGGCACTTTCTTCCCAAAAATGCAAGTTCTATCATCTGAACTGTCACAAATTCCCGTCCATAACTAATATGGTAAAGTTTCGTTAGGGCTGGACATTCGGTAATTCGGTTCGGTTTCGGGTTTTTTTTTCGGTTTTTTCGGTTCTTGTACAACGTGTACCAAACACCGAACCGAATTATTTCGGTTCGGTTCGGTTTTTGTTAGTTCGGTTTTTTTTATGGGCCTGCTTAATGGGCTTTTAAAATTTTACAATTTTTTTGTTTGATTTTTCAGCTTAATGGGCTAAAAATAGTTATATTGCTATGTCATATCAGCTGCAATATTTTGTAAAATAACACCAAAAAAAAATACCATAAGTCCAATCTGCCAATCTGCCATTAGACATTAACACCAAAAAAGGTCACATCTATGTAGTAAATTAAAACAACACCAAAGAAGCTCACATCAAAAGTCAAAACGAAGTGCCATACTGCCAATCTTCCTTTAGGCATTAACACAACAAATTTTTAATTCTCAATTTCACTAGAACACACAAATTTTTAATTAACAATGTCACTAAAACAAAAGTGCATTGTAGTTAATGTCTTCACAAATACAATGATCAATACCTGATTGTGGTCGCCGGTCTGCCGATGGTGGTCGCCGGTCAGCTGCTAGGTGATGTTGGTTGCTGGCTCGCTACTGCGTGATGACTGCTGCCTGCGTGGTGCGTGCTGGGCTGCTGTGTTCTGGTCGGTCGGTCGTTGCTAATCGGCCGGTTGCCGGAAGACGTGGGAAGTACCGAAGGGCAAAGTGGAAAAGAGTCAAAGACTGAAGACTGATGTGCGGCTGAGGGCTGAGGCGTGAGGGCTGCTATGCTAAGAAAAGCTGAAAAGTTAAAGTTGGACCTACTTTTACCTATTTTTTATTTAATATTAATAAAATATTAATAATATTATAAATATAGTATAATATATTTCGGTACACCGAAATACCGAATTATGCAAAATTACATACCGAAATATCGAAAAATACAAAAATATATACCGAATACCAAACCAAAAACCGAAATAATTCAGTTCGATTCGGTATTTCGGTTTCTCGGTGTTTATCCCCAGCCCTAAGTTTCGTTATATTGCAACAATGAAAAATTATAAACACAAATAATTGTGTGCGCGCTCGTAATTCCTAATTTGAATAGGTTTAGGAATTCCTTTTACTATTTTGGAAATTTAAATTTTGATATAGAATTAGGAAATTAATGGGTCTAGGTTCAATGTCATAGTCTTGTTAAATTGAAACTAGTAGTGATTTTGTTGTCCAAATTATTACTGTTTAAAAAAAAATGCCTTACTTTTTCTTTTTTAAAAGTGATTTTTTTCCTTTTTTGACAACATGTTAATATTAGTTTTTCAAATAGCATATTGAAGATCATAAAATTAAAGGACATTTTGATATAATTTTAATTTGGGACTACAAAATTTTAGAAAATTTATTTTATTTTTTTAACTCCATATTAAATTAAATTAGATCATTTTTTTAGGGAAAAAAGACAAATATACCTCCGAACTATCGTAAATGGTATGTAGATAACCTTCGTCATACTTTTGAGACATTGGTGCTCCTGACGTCTAAAAACTAGAGTATATATGCCTTTCACTTTAACAAAAGATTGAATAGGGACACGTGACACAATCTTATCCATCCATTCGATATTTAATAAATGTCGGATCGATGGATAAAATTATGACACGTGTATGCCCATTTGTATAAAGGGTATATATGCTCTAATTTTTGGACGACAGAGACCCTAATGTGCCAAAAGTATGACTGAGGTATCTGCATATCATTTACGATAGTTTGGAATATATTTGTCTTTTTTCCTTTTTAAAAAAATAAAAGGACAGGGAGTATCTTTTATGAAGTGTCGGTTGTGTCCGTTATGTTCAGTATTTTTATATTTTTTAATTTTCAATCTTCAAAAGAACATGATCATGATCTCACTTTTGGGTTTCGGACAACCCATTGAGTAATTGTAAAAGGAAATGACATTTATTCTTCGATTCATTGAGCACTATCTTCTTTAATAATGTCAAACAAATTGAAATGAAGCACGTAATTTATTTTACACTACAACTTTCAAAATTCATTATTTTTATTTTTTGAAATTTCATATCCAGTTTTCACCAGCAAAATTTACCAGCAAATGGCCCCAACAAATGACCGGTCTTTCGTACTAAAGTTTAGACAAAACTTAAAAGAGGGAAACTTGTAAATATCTAGACCAATTTTTTTAACAAATATAGTTGAATAAACACAATATATACGGACTATGGTCGTATAGTAGCAATGGATTGAAGATGTTGAATATTTGCTGCAGGGACACATTGTACATGGCGATTTCCCAATAAAGAAGGAAGAAACAAAAACATTCTTTGATGATGCTTTTGTAATTAGCAGGAAAGTTAAAGAGTAAAAAACATGACAATAAACGAAAAGACGAATCTGGACAAGATATTTTTGTTATATTAGAAAAGAGTAACATAACAATAGACCAACAGAAGAATTGGTCAAAAAGCTCTCATATCGGGCGGGCAATACAAAAGTATTCTGCCCAAAGGAGCAAATACATACAGAAAAGTAAAAAAGGTCATACAACTAATGACCTCTTAATTCAGATAATAAAATAATAGTAGTAGTAGGATCAAGAAGAGATCAACAAACAACAATATCAATTAAACTTGGGTAATAAATTAGAGGTTAAAAAATTAAGGGCATTTTGGTCCTCCTTCTTTGGTCTTCCAGTTGTTGTAGCAAGGGCAAACACCTTTGTTTCCATAGAAACCAGGAGGAACACATAGGCATGTCTTGCAGCATTTCTGGCAAAAGAACATGCATGGCTTGTGATACTGTGTCTTGCTACATCTTCTTGTACATTGTGGCAGGCATTCTGTTGTTCAACAATGTTTTATTAGTAACTTGTTATTCCCTTCTCCTAACTTACGTGTTACACTTTCCTTTTTAGTACCCCATCAAAAAATTATTACCTTTCCAATAATTTTAAATTACATTAATAGAATAATTTATAACCACACAATTGATCAACAACATTTTTAAAAAAACACATAAATTTTACGGTAATAATGTTAAAATTGACCGGTCAAATATAGCAGAGCAAAGCACAGGTGGTGGTTCTTGGAATTAGTTAAATTTGACAAATTTGTAAGGAAACAGAGCTATTTTCTGGAATTCGAGCCTATTGTGGGGCTAAACTTTAGCAGTTAGGTAGGTTGCAGCTAAAACAAGGTATGGTAAATATGTAAATAACGATAATTTAGTAAAATTACTAAAAGATAATACTCCATAGAGTATTAAATTAAGATAAAAATGAAAATAACGATAATTTAGTAAAATTAATTTTTTTTATTAACAGATATTAGAAAAAACATGATAAATAAAATGGATCGGGTATGAGAAATCCACAGTTCTCCACTTTTCCTTACTGCAACCCATAATATTTAAGTGTTCGAGTACTGGAACATTTACCTCAATCGGAGGCTATTAATCACTTAATTAATAACCGTAGTTAAGCATCTGTTAACAATATTATGGAGTTGCTGATTTTTTTTAATTCTGAGAACAAATTGTAAATATTCCACCCAGACAAAGATTCCTGACACTAAACATCTCAATATTTTAATAATCTTAGGCTCAAATTGAGTTCTTTATTTTGTTAAATAAATGTAAAGATATGAGAGAAAAAACTAACGTGTTGGCTTCAAGCTCCCTGGACCATACCTTGACTGAAATAATAAGCAAATTTGTTAGAATAAAAGAAATAAAGTCGAGGAAATCTTAGTAACTCAGTTGGTTGATTATCTTAACAAGTGAGAGTTTCGATTCCCCATATTATAATTCGTTCCTCATTTCCCCAAATAATTGAGAAAAAATAAACTTACACGATCAAGGTGGTACTGGGCATCAGCAGCTAGAGCAGTGGTTGCAACCATGGAAATGGCAATAAGGGCCAAAAGGAAAAATGAAACAAGCTTCGCCATTGCTGATTTTGCTTCACAGAAAGCAAAAGAAAAGAGAGGTTTTTTTTGTGATGTGTGACGAAAAGTGTTGAGGAGTTTGGAGTATAAATAGAGCCCCTTTAGTGTTGATGGGATCAATTTATCATTTTGGTAAAAGATTTGATCTGAATTTAGAGTAGTCTTCCTATTATGCCCTTTAATGGGGGACATTTCTCACTTTATGTCGATGTGTTCTGTTTTTGTTTACTACATGGACTTTTAACTCTTTTCAAGCATTGAGCTTCTAACCACACTTGTGGGCCAATAACTTTCATATCTCCCAATAACCAGAAAAGTTTGACGGAATGGTTAGGTTTTCTTCATTTTCAATTAGACTTTAAATTTGAGTCTCTTTGAATACAAAATCATCTTTGTTAAAAAATATTTTACTCTCAATAAGAAATTAATCAAATTCTAATATAAATATCAAACATGAAAAATTAAAAAGAACTTTTAAAGAAAAACCGCCATATCCCCACTTTCCCAATATGTGCCTTGCAATTTGTAAGATTGTATCCCTCCAACAAGTTGGTCTGTTACACTAAAAGTGAGCCCAATACTTCTCTTATAACAGTAGCGTCGGCATCAATTTAAGTGCACTTCGACTATTTCGTCAAGTATATTCATTCTGTGAAAGTATAAATAAATTTTAGAATGACACACTATATACATTTCCCCTCTTCTGGGATCTGACCTCTAATTTTGCTTTCATCCTACTTCATTGATCGATCAATCGTCCGTACCCATTGTGTTCTTAATTCCAGTAGTATATGTTTACAGCAGTTTTTAGTTTTTTTTTTTTATATAATTAAAAAGGATTATTAGTAGGTAAAGATGTTATGGGGTCGTTTGGTTTGAATATGAGTTATGATGGGATAAGTTATGTTGGGATAAGTTATGTTGGGATTAGTTATGATGGGATAAGTTGTCCTGGGATTATTTCTTATTGAATGTTTGGTTTGTTATATTCAAAATAATATATATTGATAAATTTTAAGAACAAGTTGTTTGTTTACAAAATTACCCTTCACTTTATTTAAACTTTTTAAACTTTTCTTTGTGAGCTTTAGTTATTCATTTT
>JAJOOO010016493.1:0-41543 GCA_029582685.1 Solanum piurae
ATATTTGTATAATCTGTGTTTGTATAAAACGAGAAAGAGAGAAAGGCAAAAGAGAACTGGGCAGAGAAATATTTGTATTGTATAATTATAAGTGTATAAGACGAATATATATGTATTTGCATGTGTATATATAATTTTCTTTCGCTTTATACAAACATAAATTATACATTATACAAACATAAATTATACATTATACAAACATAAATTTTACATTATACAAACATAAATTTTACATTATATTGTATAATCTGTGTTTGTATAAAACGAGAAAGAGAGAAAGACAAAAGAGAACTGGGCAGGGAAATATTTTTATTGTTTAATTATAAGTGTATAAGACGAATATATATGTATTTGCATGTGTATATACAATTTTCTCTCGCTTTATACAAACAAAAACACAATTTATACAATTCGATTGTATAAAGCAAGAGAGGCGAGCACAGAGGGAGCGAGCGAGAATTTGAAGGGAGAGAGGCGACTGGCAAACGTTTGCTACGGGGCGCAATTAAATCAAACAGTAGTTACTCCATTTATTAAAGTGGATAAGTATTGTTAGACATTCCAAAATAGTATAGTTGACAACTATTTTTAGACGAAGGGAGTAGCTTTATCCGGTTACCAAACAACCGTTAAGAGTTTGAGACTATGAGAAGTAAAAGAATGAAACTTAACCCAAAGTGAAACTCTATACATTAAAAGGGATTATTGTAATTTGTTAATTAAATATTGGGTTATCAGGTAGCGCATTAAGAAAAAAATACCCCAAACCATTATAGAACTAATAACTAGGAAAAAAACCCAAACGGTTACCAAAATCGTTAAACCAATAATTCATTACCAATATCTGCAACCCCAAGCCTATCCCAAAAAGGAACTGTTAACCATGATGAACAGAGGCGAACTCAGGATTTGAAGATGACGGGTATACCACCAACAGTAATGCACGTTAGTTAAATATGTACCCAATATTGGTTTATATGATAATTTTATTAAACATAAAAATACAAAACTACGATATTCATGTATAAATAAATTAAATGACTCTAGTAGATAAAGTTTATTTTGTGGAGTGGTGGTTTTAAAATTTACTTTGCACCATGAGGTCGCAGGTTCGAAACTAGCCATCCCCCTATTTTATTCGATATTTTTAAACTTCACAACTAAACACGAAAAAAAAACAGGAAATAAGCGAATGGGATTCGAGTCCTCAATGAAGTACAACGTCTAAACCAGCTAACCCAACTGGCTTTTGTGCATTTGGGTGCCTAGTAAAATATGTCTATTTTAAGGTATATATATATATATATACACGTACATATACATAATTTTTAGAAGTTAACGGGTGCACGTGCACTCTCAAGGATACACGTGGATCCACCTCTAATGATGAATAATAAAATATTTATATATAAACCATAATAGCAGAAGTAGTATGAATAAAACGAACTGTTCATATACAACGTATATATATAATCCTACCAACCTACATGTTTTGCCCATATGGTATACAACAAAAATAATAGAACCACAGAGACAATGTTCCCCTAAATATCCTTTGAAAAGAAAAAAAGAAATTGCTAGGATATATATGAATTAATACCCCCTCCTCCCTCCTCTTCCCTCACAACCTACTAGGATAATTTACAACTTACAAGAATACTATGATAACCCATATAATCAGCACAGTCAGAGTTACATCTGTCCCAACCCTCTATGAGACGATCTTGAAGGGGGCCTATTCAAGTCCGCAGATCGCTTTGGTTCTTCTGCTATTTGTACATCCTGAATATAGAAGAGGTTAGAGAATGAATAGCAGCAGTATATGCACAACTTGCTGTACAGCCCGCCAGCCCGCCCTTCCCCATATCAAATTTATCTTTCTAGCTTGAGCAAAATCAGTAATCTCAAAAATTATAATTCCCCTCTGAATAAAGCTTTAATTATACAAGTTCAATATCAAACATTATCAGTAAATTGAGTAAGCAGAGCAACACCTTCGTAGATGAAGTAGAAACAAAACGTGATTGAGTCTGTGACTTTGAATGCAAATGATGTTGCTTCTGAATTTGCTGAAACTGCTGCAGCTTTGAGGCAAAGTTTATCCCATTATGCATGTCGAGCGAATTTGAATTTTCATTCAGGTCTTCCTCCTCAAGTATTTGTGACCCTCCTCCTCCTCCTCCACCATAATTAAATTGAGAATACGGAATCCCAGATGAAATTCTCCTAATACTCTCTTCCTTGAAGGAGTAGGAAGGCACAGTTTTCAAACGAGTGCGGAGAATCTTAAAGGCTGCACTTTGCTGCACCAATTGATTAAAAGATGTTTTAAATTAGCAAACACGCACATATAATTGCAGTATAGGGATGAAGATTTTGACATTTGCCAGCTCAGCCACACACATACGACATGCCAGCTAAAGCATCAACGATAACAATTTTTAGACTAAAGCATCAATGATTATACGTAGGGGTGTGCACTATTCGGATTAAACCTAAAAATCAAACCAAATCGAATCAAATTCTAATTTGGATTGATTTTTCAATTTTTTGGTTTGGTTTTGGATTAATAATTTACAATTTACTTTGTTTTTTTGGTTTGGTTTCGGATTTAGAAAAATAAAAACTGAAATCTTTGAGTTAACCAATTACCTGTTAATTGGATTTGGCGTAACGGAGTGTAATTACATTGACTGACATGTTTGGTTGGCCATGTAATTACTTGGTAAGTAGGTAATTAGTAGGAAGTAATTACATCTCAGGGAGGAGTTGTGAATTGCTGGTAATTACATAGTATAATTACAAGCTGATTATTTTTAATTTCTTTTTATTTATATTTATATTTTTTCGTTTTAATTTATTTTTTATTTCTATTATTTTAAATTCTATTCTTATTATTCTAAAAATTTCTAGAAGTTTATTTTTTATTTTTTTAAATTTATATTTCATTTCTTTCTCATTCTCAACATTTATTTCATGTGATCCCATGCAATTATTTGTATTATCTATTTTTTTATGTCATATTTTTTTTTCATTAGCATAATTTTGTTAGTATTTTAATTTTTAAATTAAAGAAGATTTCATTGTTAACTAAGGTTATAGACTAATATTTTTCTTTTCTTTTAAAATATATTTATGTATGCTATGTTGAAATTTGACATAAGAGTATTATGTTAAGTTTTTTGTTTTGCATTTAGAACTTATGTTATATTTTCAGTTTCATTTGTTTTAGTAGTATTGACTAGAGACTTCACATTGCAAGTCATTTATATTTTAGTTAGACTTGATAGATTATTTTTTGTCAAATATTTTAAGAATTTATGACATTTTATTTATAATATTAATCTTTTTATCAAACATGCAATTCATGATGTTCATAGAAATCTTGTACTTTTAGTATTTATGATTAATTCAATTGAATAATTTGAAAAATATAAATCAATTAATATTTTTTCATAATACTAGTTAAGAACATATGTTTATTAATTGATATATTTTCAAAAGACAATATATATCTTAAATATTTAATTTAATATAATTTATAAAGTTTCTAATTTGTCTAACATAAATTTTAAATAATTAAATTTTATTTTTAAAATTTAATATTATCTTACGATTCCAATTGTGCATCCGAACAGAAGATGTGTAATTACGATTACACTGTAATTACACTGTGGCAAACAAACAGGTCAGTGTAATTAGCAGGTTATGCAATTACTAGGCTGGTAATTACTACCCTAGTAATTACACTAATTCCAATTACCGGTGGCTTTCCGAACAAACCCTTAGTTTATATTTTATGTTTGGATATCTATAATTGATATATACTTTTAAGTATTGTGTTGTGAGTTTTACTAGTGATTTATATTAGAAAGTATATTTAAAACATTCAATATCATTTACTTATTTTTTTATTTTTTTTTCAAATTGCAAAAATAAACTTTGAATATGTTACTAATTAATGACATAACCGAATAACTGAACCAAAAAAAGAAACCAAACCAAACCAAATTTATTTTGGTTTGGATTGGGTTACACTTTTTTAAAATAAAAAATCGAAAAACCAAAACCTAATAGTACAAAACCGAACCGAAAAATCAAATGCACACCCCTAAATTGATATGAAAGCAAAAAGAGCGACATTAAGCAAATACTCCTTCCATTTCAATTTATGTGAACCTATTGACTGGCACAGTTAAGGAAAACTATTGAACTTGTGGCCACAGACCAACATTTGTGTGACTATAAAGACTTTTGAAACCTATGGTTTCAAACATGCTATTTTGTATGGAGCTTCTCACAAAGGTTGATATGGGAAGTTCCATTAAATTGTTTCCAATTTAAAACGGAATCATTCTTTTTTAAATGGATTAAAAGAAATAGGTTCATATAAATTGAAACGAAGGGAGTATCCGCTTTTAATAAGAGTAGATAAGGTGATGACCAGGAAAAATGAATATTCAGATGAGCTCTTTGTAAGTGTTGTCTGTACGACTAAACATCCAAATTAAGCAGTATAAAATGGAAAATACCTGTGACATTAATTCCAAGAATAAGAAAAATAACAGCTGACAGAATTACTCAATTCTTTTTACAAAGAAAAGCTAATAGAACTACTCATGCGACCACATGATCAACTTTTGGCACTGTATTAAATTAGACGCGAGAAACTAAACTTGCGTAACAAAAGATGATACATGGAAACTCTTAAACGCACATACCAGATGAGAGTATTGATGCAATCTTAATAAACCTCCCTCAAGAATATTAGAAGCTTCATTAGCTTTTGGAAAGAGAGTTGTTCCTTCTGTCTAGAACCTCAAACAACAGTCAATAACCTACTAGTTCATTTCTGTGAATCAACCCAAGAACCTAAAGAATTCAAAGAGCTCTGTTTTGAATTCTTATGAGATGTCACTGAAGACATCTAAAAAAGGTAACAGCCTAGCCAATGATGTCGCGATAATGTCATGTGAATTTCTAATTTTGAAATTAGAACCGGGAGAAATGCCTTAAAACTTCCCTACTTGGGAAACTTGATCAGAACTCACCAGAAATGGTAGTACAATGGCTATAGAAGCACCTAAATGCAGGGACATAGCCGATGACAAAACATAGGTCCCTGCTCTATGTGGAGAAATCGTTCACCAATGGGAATGATGGAAACTTCAAAGGGAGTTAAGAGACTAAATTGAATCTCTTGCTCATCAGAAGTCTAAGAAGACACTATCGAAGCCAGCTGTCAGGTAGACAACTGATGCTATACAAGGAGATATGAACAGAAGAGGCAAAAAGAACACTTAATAGTTTTGAAAAGTTAAACAAACGTGCCAGAGTCATTGGGCCATGTCTTGGGTTCTATAGTTGGGCCAAAACGGAAAGTCCAAGAGGGGAGCATTTAAGGTCGACGCTAGAAATGTGTCAAAGTCATAGGGAAATGTTTGGCTTTGACTTGGCACGAAATTTAAGGAATTTTTTTTATTTTTTTGATGATCGTGGTGTCCCAGCCACACCTCAACTAATTCCATGGATACCTGTCACATCCAACTAGTAACATGTACTAGGTAGCTCTGTCCACCAAGGCTAGGACAGATGGAAAGAATCACCTAGTGTTTTTTGTCCGCTGAGAATTGAATGTGAGACCTCATGGTTCTACCACTTCATTGACCACTAGCCCACACCCTTGGGTGTAGTAAAGAAGACTTGAATTATGTGGTCTAAAACTAAAGATATGTAAGAATGTACCAAAACGCCCTTTAATCTTGTGGTCTTAAACATAGTTAGAATTAAAGAGTTACCAAGAAAGGAAAGAGACAGTTTTTTTCAAACGGACTAAAAAAGAAAGTAAGACAAAACAAATCGAAACAGAGGGAGTAGTATTTTATATGAATTATATATTCCCTCTAATTCAATTTAAGTGTCTTACTTTCTCTTTTAGTTTGTTTAAAAAATAATGTCACTTTCTATATTAAAAAGCTTTTTAATTCCAACATCCACATGGCTTATTTAAGACCACAGGATTTAAAGATATTTTGGTACATTACACATATTTAGTTTAGTATCACAAGATTCAAAAGTCTTCCCTACCTTTCTTAAACTCAATGGCCAATCAAATTAAGACACAAATGAAACATAGGAGCATTTCATATAATAATTAAATAAAGACAAGTTTATACATTCAAATGCTAAGAAAACAAATAGTCTTAATCATTTTGTAATCAAATCTTAATACAAAATCTTAATATTCAGATATGTATTCAGATTAGACGTCATACTATTAATAAAAAGAAATGGGAACTTACATTGATAAAACTTAGGGGAAGAAATTCATGGCAGCTCAAGTTTCAGATGTGTATTAGGATTAGATGTCTTAATCTTAATAAAAACAAATGAGGTCTTACATCAATAGAACATAGGGGAGAAAATTCATGTTAGCTCAAGTTTAAGGGCAGGGAAGGATGTGAACCACTTATTACTTTACTGTCAGATGGAACACAGGCTATAAAGTATGGCCTAGAAGTTTTAGGACCTTGATTGAGAGCTGCTGCAAAGTTGCCCATTTAGGAGGAAAATGAACAAGACGGAAATGACCCCCCACAATTTTTGTGACTCATATGGAGAGGAAGAAATCATGATCTTTTGAAAGGGGTAAATTACCTTGGTACAGATTAAAGATACTTTAATGTTCTTGTACATTTTAGGAGCACCTATGAGATATTAGCAGAGATGATTGGATCTCCTTGTGGAGAACCATTTTTTTTCCTAGAAGTTTTCTACCTCTTTTACACCTCTTTTAAAGCAGAATATCTTACAAAAAATGAGAATATATTTGGTGCAAGGACCTTCAATTCAAAGTCAGTGGAGAATCAATTCACAACATACCTGCGGTAGCAGCATCAGCAGACCATACAAAGCTTTTAACAACCATATGTATCTTCCAGGTTCAAGAAGCTGCAAGAAAACAGTAAATAACTAACTCCCTCAAATGTAGTGATGATGTAATCAATAAGTTGAGCACAATCAGTACATCCAACCACACAAAAACTATGTATGACTTATTTCATTCGACACTATGGAATATAGAAGGCACAACTCAAATTAGGTCCACACTTCATTTGCACACACCAACCATCAACCTGGAGATCACTGCTGATTCCTGATGCATGCACGCCATGGCAAGCTAAGGAGTTCAAGAGCGTCTCATCAAGTCGCTATGTTGGGGGCTTGGAGGGAACTTGGAATGAAGCCTTGAGGATCACAAACATACTAAAGTGGAAGTAAAGGCTCCAAATGGAAGACTACTCGGAGCAGGGAGAAAGAGGCTATGAATGTAAAGTAGCTATTCTAGAAATGCAAGTTTCTTGACTAGGAAGGTCCTTATTTCATTAAAAGTATTTTTGTAATAATTAGTTAGGTTATAAAAAGAGGAGAATAACTCGTTTATTTTGAGGCTATGTTGAATTATTGAGTGAAACTCTTGTTTTTTTTTTTTGAAACTAGTAAGGTTGAATTCTTCAGCATTAAGGGTATGCTGGCTACCTCCAAAAAGGGATAATTACAGATTTCTTATCAAATCTATAATCTGGTCTATATCATCTATACAAAGCTGTTTACACCAAAAAAGTAGAGATACTATACAATTCCATTTAACTTTGTGGATGGAATTGGATCTATCTTCAAAACATCTTCCATTTCTTTCTTTCCAGACTGACCACCATACACATGATGGTATTAGCTTTCACCATCTCTTTTGACTCTTACTGCCTCCCCTCCTAATCCTGCAGCTCAACAGATCTGATGTATGTTCTAGCATTGTCCAGTTCATGCTTGTGATGTTGAGAAACAAGTTCCAAATTTGAGCAGTAAACTTCCAATGCAGGAAGAAATGGTTATTTATTTCCCCTGTCAAATTGCACAAAAAACACCTAGGGACCAGTTGTCTGCCTTTCTTTTGTAGAACTTCTTTTGTTAAACATGCTCTCTTTATCACTAACCAGGTGAGACACTTTACTTTTGTAGGAATGTCACTCTTCCAAAAGTAGTTCCAATTATATTTTGGGGCCCCTGTCATCCCCAGTAGTCCTCTTTTGTAGGCAATGTTGACTGAGAAGACTCCATCCTTACTAAGTTTCCACAAGATCTTGTCTGTTGCTGTTGTAGCTATAATCATTCCAGCTAGTTTTTCCAGTAGCGCTGACACCCTCTCCACCTCCCAGTCATTAAGTAGTCTTCTTAAAGAAATGTCCCATCCCTGTTCTGTCCAACAATCAACTCTTGTGAGCGTAGGCTATGGCCTTTGTTGCTATTGAATGTTGAAGAGACTGCTTGCTTGAAGATCTTTCCTCATGAGGGTTATCTAGTGATAGATTTCGTGCTTGAGGAATTCGTTTCTCTTGTATGGGTCTTTATATATTTGGTGCTAGTTTGGATTCTTAATTGGATGTTTTAGCTTTAATATAGCTATTGTTGCCGGTTACTTCGTTGTTTGTGTCTATCTCCTATCTTTACTTCCTTGTTCTTAGATTTTAGAGTTTCTCTTTATCTTTCGTGCATCCAATATTTTATCAATTCCTCCCTTGTCAGCTTTCGCTGAGCCCGATTATCATTGCCAGGGTCATTATAATTTATTATTTTGCATAGCTGGTAGAGGTCCCTGTGCTTAGTCTAGACATGTGCATGTGTTTTTTGACAGTATTATGGTTATATAATAAATGTTTAGAAACCTTTGATGTTTTACTTTATGGTTCCACATTCATGATTAGGCCAATATGCCATATGATTTTTTTTTTACAAGGAAACCTGCAGCTGCTACCCTTTGGGTGCGCACAGGGTAAAACCCCCGCTCCTATGCAATAGCTCGCAAACCACATAGGAGAGGTAACCCGCACTAGGCAAGCCTGGTGCGACGAGCTCGACCCAGAAGGCAAACCCCTTGCTTTCGCAAGCAAGGGGTTTCGAACTTGAGACCTCCAACATGGAAGTCCCAAGCTCACACCACTGGGCCACCCCGAAGGGTCCAATATGCCATATGATTTCAATCTTAAAATTGATAAACTTCGCGTATCATGATTACATGTTTATGGGTACTTGGGTAGAAATGTTAAGACGGTCCACTCGATGATAGGTGTAAGGCAGCTGGTGATGCACTTGTCCAGAATTGAGATGACACCCTAAATCAACCTTTTCGTGGTGAGATGTTGGTATAAAATTGTTTTGTGAAGAAGATATGTCGATAATAATACAATCTTCTTCCCTCCAAGTTGTTTCATGCTTGTTTACTTGTGAAATGTAGACCAGAAACTTTTTGGTCCTTTGGCATGCTCCATCAAACATAACAGAACAAAGAAATGTGCTTCTAAGAGCAAGGAAATATATCGATGCAATAACATGAACTTTATAGCATTCAAAGCATCTAGGAGTCAAAAATTAACACAATGCAGCTTAATTCTAAAAGGCAACCACAAGAAATGTTCCCTTGTTACTTCACATTCAGCAGCTTTCATCATTGACATCTCATTTTTAACTGAAATAGCTGGTCTCTACAGATTAAATTGGGATAAAAGAAGGAACATATAACTTAAAGAGAAGGAGAAGGAAACACCCCCTTCATCAATAATAATATTTCAAGTTCACAAAAAAAAAAAAAAAACTTCTGCCAAAAGCATAATGAACAAACACAAGAGTGGGAGAAGGGGAAATTCCAAAGTTAGCTGAAGTTACTATACAAGCAGACAATATCAACCTCTACTCAGGATTCTTGGAGGTGAGAGAGGAGACACGTTTCCACACTTAATTGTTTGGATTCCCAAGGCACCCATAAAAGTTTCTTGGCTTGCAGTGAGGGGGGTGATTCAGATAGCTGAGAATTTGAGGAAGAGAATTACTTGTGTTAGTAGGTGCTATATGTGTAAATGCTCGGATGAAGAAATTAATCATTTAGTACATTTTAAAGTGGCAACAGGTCCTCGGAGAGTGGTCAGGTACTGTTAGATGTGTTGCACAGCTGAGCAGGTAAAAGAAGGATAAGAAGACAAAAGGCATGGGAGGTTGTACCACTAGCTCTTATGTGGGTCGTATGGAGGGAAAGCAATAGGAGGGCATATGAGGAAATTGAAACTGATTTGTGCATATGAGGAGTAACCTATTGCCTTCGATTGCTTTTTGGTGCACCCTTGAGATACCTATTTGTATAGATGACTGGGTATCTTTCACAGAGAATCATGTTTTTGATGTAAATTCTTACTTTTTGATATATCTCTTGTATATGGGAAGCTTTCCTCAATATAAATTAAATTATCTACCCAAAAAAACAAAAACAAATTTCAAAGGATTAATAACTTGATAAAAGGACAAAACCAAAATACCTGCAGCCTAAGGTAAGCAAAGGTCGGAGTTTCCAGAAGATGGATCAACTTATCCAGTTGGACTAAGAACTTCACATTGATGTCTTCCTCAACCAACAGATGAATAACAGAACTTGCATGTTGATAAGCCTGTAGGGAAATCCCAAACAGAAATAAGGACGAAGATTTGTTCAGTTCAAAAAGAGAGAGAGGTGAAAAGGCTTGAGAAAGACAAGTGAAAGTTCTAGCTTACCTGCTATCTCAAAAGAGAAAAGAGTTACTATCTCAAAAAGAGTTCTAGCTTACCTGAGCTAATAGGCAGAGGCTGATTATTGCCATTGGAGAATGACACCATGATGCATACAAGGAAAGAAATAAGTTCTTCCCATCAGCATTGACCAGTGATTGTTTAAGAAGATCTCGAAGGTCAGACAACTCAGATGCAGTAAGCAAAATCAAGTTTAAGGCCTGAAATAGAAATAAGCAGATGCTCAGCCTTTTCTTTGAGCATTGTTGATGTGAAACCGACCCGAGGAGAGTGTCATAATTCCAAGTTCTCTAATATGTTTTTTGATAAGTTTCTCCAATAAGTTATACTTAACAAATCATAATAACTGTCACTAACTATTTCGCCCCATTTGTCAGAATCAAGATAAGTCTCCTGCTAAATAATGTGTCAGAAGTGAAACCTGAACCATGATAGATGCAAAATCCAAATCTGATTCCCCTTCAAGTATGGTAGACAGTTCACGATAAACTCTTTCAGCATCTAGAAGGACACACAGCCGACGAATTATCAAAGCTCCACGTCTGAGAGGAAAATTAAAAGGTAAGATCTCAACAGAAAAGGACCTCAACAATGAAAAGACATGAATCTCGCAGCACCCAAAAACAAACAGAAGAAAAACATTTACTTTTCCAGGAGTGAATGATCAAGCTGAAAGTTGTGAATCAGGAACACAACAAGCTGGCGGAAGTGTTGAGGGTCTTCAGCTATACATGCATGCACCTTGAGCACCAAAAGAACTACCTGAAAAAGAATCAACACACTCAACATATAAGTGGGAAATTCTTTATACAATCACAACCCACAAAATAGCAGATGTGAAGATTCAATCAAGCATGTTATCTTTATAATTTAAGCACCTAAAAATTTTCCCAGCAACATCAATCATAACCGAAAAACCCCACCCTCATTTCTCCACTCCCTTCCAAATAAAGCCCCTTCCGACTAAAGGAGGTTGACCATGGATCAAAACCAGTAATACAATGGTCTTTATCTTTAACTTTCTTTAAAAGTAGGGGCTAATCTGGATTAAGATGAAATATGAGAGATGGGCAATTGTAAGAATATGTAGTTCACTAAACTTAAAACTAGGAAGGATTAACCAGATGAAGAATGAGTTCAACTTGCATTCCTTCATCAGATAGGAAGATATTCATAGCAATAAACTATAAAGTAACAGCCAAACGTTACATAGTAGAAAAGTTGAAGTATAGGAAGACAATCAGCAGGCTTTTGATTTATTGCACAAAACGGAAAATATTTGCAAGGCTTGAAGCAATACCAAATGATGCTGGTGTTTTAAAACTTCATAAAACATGAGGATCAGAGACGATGTAGAAAAATCTAATTGGCTGTTATGCGTAACACTGATATCACGAAGGGCCAAGAAAATATCAAAAGAGAAAAAGGAAAGGAACCACTTGTAATATCAAAAGTTTTAAAACTAAATTACATCAGGGTATCAAACCAAGGGAAAGCCCATAGATACAGCTAAAAGTTGAGTTTCAAAAGCCGAGCAAGGGACAAGAAAGTCAGAAAAGAAACACAAGGTTGTCACGGCTAGGTCCATCACAAAAGTACTGTGAAATATAACTTGTGTTGATCATAACTGTGAACTCATCATCTAGGCAAACTACATCATCTTAAGCAGAGCAAAGGAGTAGGAAGTACCTCATCGGAGGGGTCAGATAGCGCCTTTAGAAGAGTTTCAAGGACATCGTTAAGAAAAACTAAGACCTGTCTCAAAAATAAAAAGAATGAACACCTACATTGATAAGCATTCAGGAACCACAGAAATGTAAGCAATGTGAATGAAACCAATTATTGATAGACTGATAAAACGATATATTTGCAAAATCAGAGTATTATCAAAGAAAATGTTCACACACAACATACATCATATTACTTCTGAAAGTTCAAACAAACATGGAAAATATTTTTGCATAACAAGATCACAAAAGCAAAAATTTCATCTAACAATCAAATGGTAAAAGATGACTACATAATCTAGTCTTCCACTCTCCTGCACTTTATCCTCCTAGAAGAAAGAAGAGAGATAACTAGCAAGACAAGTACAGAGGCTTTTCTCCTACGAAACACAAAGGAATGGCCCATGCTAAACATATTGATACGTTCAGCAATGGAAGTTAAAGTTCTGAAGAAAAGAAAGAAATATAAGTTTCAGATATCAGTAATGCAGCTTTCTAATAGAAAGTCTTTGAAATTCCTATGACTTTAGGTATCCACGTGTATAAAGTAGTGTAAATAATAGATATTAAGCAAAACTCAACTTACATAACCTCCTTCATGACCATGACAGAGCTTTAATCATCATGCAATAAGAAAAAAAGAACGGATCATGTAATTGAAACTTTCAGTTTTACCTCCGATCGATGTCTATTTAACAGGATTGACATCCAATGCAATGCTTCAATACGTGTTGCCTCCCATTCACTGGACATCTGCCTGATAAACCGATATGACAAAGTTTATAAGAAATCTAGATAACATACATCATGAAAGCCACTTCCATACAACCTCTTTTATTTTTGACAGTAAATGCAACATCAAGGGAAAACTATTTCAAAATATCAAAAGCTATATTCCCTCTTTAACTTCATACCTCATAGCAATGGAGAGGATTGCTCCTACATCAAATCCCTCGGCTGGATCAGCCTCAATTCCTCGAAGTTCTTCATTTGTTTCACGTGCAACCTGATTAGAGAAAGCAGAGAATAGTTAAAGAGCAAAATGAAGATACAGAAGGAAGAACAAGCACAAACATCAAAAAGAAAAGGTGACATGAGTAGGGAATAAAGTAAAGTACAACAATTATAAGACAGTATGTTTACAACTCGTATTTTCTCTTCCTTATCAGATATACAGGGCAAAATTGCTCCCAGAATGTCAGCATAATAAGGCACAAGCTGATCTCCACCAAGTTTCACAAACTCATTTATCTGCAGAGCAAAGCAGTATTTTAGAATGGATATGACAAATTGAAGCAAGTAGCGAACAATAAACTATTATATACCAAAGAAAGCCCAGCTAGGGGAGGTATCAAATTCATATCAATAGAAAATGAAGCTAACAATGACAAGGTGCATGATGATCCAGGCATGTAAAGATCCTTACCCAAGTTATAGCAGTCAGTCGAGTAAATTCATCCTGCGAGCCTGCCCTTTGTACCAGTATTTCTGCCATGCGACCATAATCTACAGACTGGAAAACAGTACTACTTTTAAAATTAATCTAGAAAAAAGAGTTACTAAAATTTCCTTTTTTTATCAAAATATCTATGATTTACTCAAAAAGAGTTCACTTCTATTTTCTATTTCTGATTTTTCGAAAGAAAAAAAAAATCTTACTTGGAAAGGATGGAGACACAAAACCATAGGAAAAGATACCCCTACCATGTATAAATCAAAAGTCAAACACAACTTCTAAAAGATTACTGATATCCACAAGCTACACTTGACAGTAGACATTTTTTGCATCATCATCACAAGTCTCAACTAGGCCATTATTAAAATAAAGAACTACACATTTGATTCTTTTTTCATCTGACATTGGGTATCCATCCACGTGGATAAAGTAGTGTAGTTCCTATGAAATTCCTATGTAGAAAATCTTTGAAATTCAACAGTTTAACAATCCACATGGGGCAGCAGTAATCTTACTGGAGAATTCTTAATCTCTTGTAAAAACTCAGAGAGTGCAGAATCAGCCTGTTGTCTAATTTCATGGCTATTATCACTCAGCATATTAAATAATCCTGCAGTAGATCAATCAAAGTAAGACCACAATGATTTGCAAAAAAGGACATTGAATCGCACAGGGCTCTTTACATTTGATATACAGGCACTAACCATCAAGAAAATCAGGAAGAAAACCAAGCATATCTATATCTGGAACACTGTCTAAAACTGTGATCCACCCAACGAGAAATTGGCGAACATAAGGATTGAGGACATTCATTCGTTCTCTCAACAATGGAATAAATTCTTCAATGCTGCATAAGAAATAAAATTATCAATTCAATGCTGTTTCCATTAAGACTCATCAACCAGAAAAAAGTAAATTAATTCCAGTTGAAGATATTAGTGGTATTACAGCTCACCTGAATTGATCACTCTCTGTCACAATGTCCTGCATCCCACAAAAGTTGAACTATTAATGATTTATCAGATAAAATATCAAATGTGTGCACATCTTTTGATTAAAACAGATGATCATTTTTGGAGAGAAAAGACCGGCACTCCCATGTCAACAAATGTCCAGCCCTTCGGGCGAACACAACGCATGTGAATGACAATAACTAAGAATAAGTAAAATTAGAGAAAAGAAAGAAGCCAAGTAATCTACCCATAATTAACTATACTATTCTAACTACTCTCAACAACCACAACCATTTAAAGTCCTCATCTTTAATCCACAAAAACCCTCAACCCCATGTTGATATTACATGCAAATTTCTCTATCCTTGGATATATTTCATTTTTAGTCTTTCAACTAACCCTTTGCTCTGTAGTCTTGCAATATCAAGTAGTACAACATCCAATGACAGGAAGAACTATTAGTTTTACCTTCACAAGCCTATCTAAAAGATGAGCAGCACTTTGCACATTAGCATCTGAGTCTGCTGAAAGCTTACATAATGCATCAAAGATCTGGTTGAAGAACACAATGAAATCTCCTCTTACGACCTGCAAAAGTAGCACAGTTGAAGTCAGAAAGAAAAAGAAAAAGCAAAAAAAATAGTATGCAGAGTACAATTTATATCTCACCTTTGCTATATTATACAGAGCTTCACATGCATAATAACGCACTCTGCTATCTTGATCCGAGAAAGAATTTACGACTGGCGGCACAATTTGCTGAAACATCACATCGCAGGGTGTAAATTGCATGAGAAGGAAGTTGTGGAATACTTGGCATAATACAAAAAAGTTTAACAGCGCCAGTAACACAATTACCAACCTTTCCAGATCAATCAAATCACAACAACAAATCTAATAATCATGTTGAAAAAGAAGATTAAGAGACTAAAGTTGCTTTGAATTATAAAACCCCAAAAGCATAACCAATATGAAACTTTTCTATTGCAGTTTACCAACAAAGAATGCCGAAAATCAAAGCCTTTTCTCGACTCTTGGCAGAGAAATAGCTTAGTCTACAGCAGAAGACACAAAGCATAGCTCTCTGACTACAGAATATAGAATTAGAAGATAAAATAGATTAATAAAAGCTCAGGAATACACGAATTAAAAGAAAAGACAATCTTATACCATAGCATTAAAGGTACTGCAAGCCCATATCTTTACCAAATCCTTTCTTTGAGGAGCAAGTCAACACCAACACAAAGCACAATAGAATATGCTCAACTTCCCAATAGATAGATTAATTACTGATGTAAGGCCAAAAAGTCATATATTTAGCTATCAAGAAGATAGTTAAGAATATGATTGGATAATTCAACTGGATTATTAAATTGCCACATCCTTGGACACTTCTCTCATTTGAATTACATCAAACAATCGTCAGCTTGATAAAACATTTACATTTATTTCTTAGTTAAATTTAGCATAGTAAAACATAACTACCAGATGTGTTTGTTACTTACTGATTAATTGAAGTAATAATTAAAATTAGACGATCAATCCGACAAGTCTTAGTGGGTACAATATCTGGACTTACATCCTATATTACTTGTAAGGCTGCATATACTTGAACGTTGACCACTAACAATATTTGCCTTGCACTTTAGCAAAACAACATATGGGATCATTAGGAGCCTAGCTTTCTCAATATTTCCCACTAAAGTTCAGAAAAATTTCTTAGTAAAGCAAACTCGACATATTTTTTTTAAATTGTCGTATCCGGGCCAGCTTGAGCTCACCAAGACTAATTCAACAAAGTACATGTTACCTCCCACCAGCACAGGTATATTGGGTAGCTCTGTCCACCAAGGCTTGGCCAAATTGAAAGAAATCACCTAGTGTTCTTGCCTCCGTTGGATTATGAAACTGAGACCTCATGGTTCTCAACCTACTTTAGTGACCACTAGGTGACACCCTCAGGTTCGTAAACTCAAGCATTTTTTCCCATTAAAAAGGCCAACAATCCTTAAAAGTCAACTTTCAACCTTTTTGTTTATGAAGTAGATAAATATCATTATAGAGCATCATGAGGATGCTATTAGCAAAAGTATACAAAAGAGTTAACTCTATTACAAAGACCTAAGATAAAATCAAAGAGCTAACAAAATTCAATAAAGTGTCAACATATTTGTTTACGGGAGACAAAAGAATCTAGCTAAGCAAGTTACCTAGACAACTAGCTTTTAGAGAGTAATTTGAAGTAGAGACTCCATCAAAACATCTGTGATTACTTTCACTCCGGACACACTAAGAAATTATTGCTGGAATCATTCTGCACAACCTCTTGATGGCTTTATCAACTTTCCAGCAGAATGGGAGCACGTGAGGTATTAGTTGCCTTTCACGGTATATTGCCCCTCCTTGGAGTTTCCCCAAACCATATTGTCTATGTGTAGCCCTTCACTTCTAAATCTGCTAGGGTGGCTAGTATACTGAGTAGATCATTGACTTCCCCTTCATTCAAGTTTCTCCCAAATAAGGAGCTCCAAACATTGTTGTCTCTGCATTGACAAACAATATGAAGCTTGTAAAGAAGTGTTGCCCAACCATCTAACTTTCCCAAATTTAACCTTAGACCCATGGACAATTTTGAAGGATACATGCGAGAAGAAGGCCTCCTGGTAGCTATTGATGTGCTTCCAAAGGCCAACTCCACGAGTGTCAGAGCTCTTCTTTGAACACCAGTTGCTCATTCGACCAATGGGCAATTTTGAAGGATACACGCGGAAAGAAGGCTCCTGATGTGCTTCCAGAGACCAACTCCATATAGCGTCTGAACTCTTCTTTGAACACCAATTGCTCAGGGTACCATATTTCGCATCTACTATCTCCTTCAAGAACCGTACTTCATTTTGGCCATATCTCCATAACCACTTCAGCAACATGTTTTTAATATGCAGTCTAAGATTTCTAATTCCCAACCCCCCTTGGGATTTAGGTTGAGTGACCTTGTTCTATTTCACTAGAGGAAATTAATGTGATTAACTATTGTCTTCCCAAAGAAATATCCTCTTAAAGGTTGTCACTGTTCATCAAAGTAAGTCTTCCCCCATTTATAGGTATTGTAACTGTCATGTAGTAAATCTCTTTTCAACCTTCTCAACGACATATTTCAAATTTCAGTTGACTTGAATTTAGCACCTAAAGGAAGTCCAAGATAGGTAGTGGGGAAGGATCTTGTCTAGCAACATAAGATCTCTACCAACTCCTCAAGATTGTGAATCATATTGACCGGGTATATATATATATATATGTAACAGTCTTGGGTATAAATCTTCGGCACTAAAGGCTGGGATCCCAAATTTACATCATGGGCTACATACAGTTGAGCATACTCAACAAATCTAAACTAGATCCTACGTAATCTTATAAAGAACCTAGAATGTCTATAATAGCTATAGGATCATCTACATACTTAGAACTGCACCACCTGTTATATATGCTCTTCTACATGTTAATGTGCAATCCAGAAATGACCTCAAACAAGAGGAGAATGAGATTGAGCTGGATGACTTGGGTTGTTTCTGCCCCACAAAATATCCAGAGAAAAGAATTGTGATTGAAATTGAATTATTTTTTTGACGTTGATCGAGAAAAGAATTGTTGATAGATAGATTCTAAAATTTGGTCAAGACGAACTCAGTATGTTATCGAAAAACGCCAACTTTCAACCTTGCATGCAGTCCAACTGAACATTCCTTTTTTTGTATGTTTTAGTCAATGAAAAGATAGACCAATAATCAAATTACCAAGTCATATCATCATACTTCTACATTAGTAATGACATTTCTATCGATCCTCAATTACTAAATAGTATATGTGAAAAAGAATAGAGTTGAGGCAGAACTCTGCTAGATTATTCCTTCAAACTATTGGGGTTTAAATAACTATTTTTACATGTCCTAAAAAGTAAAGGAAATCAATACAAATAACAAAAGTAAATTAAGCTATCGAATATATTTACATATATTTTAGAATATTCACAAGGTTTCTAATACTCCCCCTCAAGTTGGTGCATACAAAATATGTACCAAGTTTGCTGCATATATAACTTGTTCTGGAACTAGCTTGGAACTTGATGATTATGTGTGCAAGTTGATCTTTCGACGGCACGAACCTTGTGTGACGATGTCTCCTGAGAGTACCTCCTCTAAGGAAAAATGACAATAATCTCTGTTAGGTCCTCTTGTAAAATACTGAATTCGATGCAATGTGAAATCCAACTTCATTATCACACACAAGTCCTATTTCATTAATCTCTCTAAATTTCAACTCCTTTGGTAGTTGCTTGATCCATGAGTTTACATGTCATCATTGACATAGCGTGATACTCTACTTCTACACTAGATCTAGCAACTACACTTCTTTTTCGAGAAAGTTAACTGGTATTATAAACAAAAGGAAGTACACCAATAGTGTGCTCCTAAGTAGTTACATCAAAAATATGAAGGGACATCCAAAACAAAATCTATCACCTATATCCTTTATAGACTATCTAAAAACAGAGTAATGTCCCATATATCCTTAGGTACAGATTGAATACACCAAAAGTAGAATGTTGATAAACAGTTCATCTTCATACTTTGGTAGGAAATGCTCTTGTTCTCAAAACATCTCTCCCTCCTTCCAAATTGTCCACCAGATGCATGAAGGGGCAATCTTCCATCTCTCCTTGTGTCCTGACTGATTTCCATCCCTATTCCAGCATGCTAGAACTTCTACAGTATGTCTTGGCATGGCCCATCTAGTACCCCTGAGGTTAATGAACCATTGCCATAATTTCTCAGTCACTTTACAGTGTAAAAAATGATGGTTTACTGTCTCTATTTCAGCTTCACAAAAAAAGCATAACTGCCTTCCCCTTTTCATAAGGTTGTCCTGAGTCAAAACTGCTTGATGTGCAACTAGCCAGGTGAAACAGGCCACCTTATGAGGTATCTTCCATGGCCAACCTTCCTTGGTTTCAGTTGAGATATCTAGTAGCTTGTTGTAATGACCCTCCAGGTCACTTTTGCTTTAATGCCTCCTTTTCGTCGTTTAGAACGTTCCTATAGCGACCCCAAGTCATTTATGACTTGCTGACACTGACTGTTCGGTCGCCTGGTCGTTCGTTTGGGTTTTATGCCTGTTTCCCCGTTTTGGAGCTTTTGAAACTTAAATAATTGACTTTAGTCAAAACGTCAGGTAAACGACCTCAGAATGGAATTCTGACGGTTCCATCAGCTCCGGAATGGCCAAATTAGGCTAGTAGCATGGTTGGCACGAGTATCGAGGCCTTCGGTGCGAGTGTGGACCATTAGGCGTTTTAGCCTTTGAAATTTGGCCTAAGGTTGACTTTGGTCAACATTCTTAGAAAACGCACTCGGATGAAAATTCCGTCGGCGCGGTTAGTTTTGGAATGTCGAGTTTGGTCTAGAACGACCTTTCATTTGACTCCCGAGGCCTTCGGACTCATTCCGAGCTCCTCGGTAGATTTTGGTTAAAAATGGCCTTTGGGAGTGGGACCCACTTTTTATTGAGATGACCTCTGATGGAAATTTTGACTGCGCTGTTGAGTCCGAAATGTCGAATTTGGTATGGTTGCATATCTCGTTTGCGTGCACGGGTCTCCAAACGAGTTCGGAACTCCCCGTCGGAGTTTTTAAGTTTCCGAAAAATGCTGAAAATCTGGTGTATTAATGCAGAAAAATCAGCACTTGTTCTAAAACCTTAAAAGGTCTTAACTCTCTCATTTCAAGTCCGATTTTAGTGATTCGAAGGTCCATCTTGTGGGGGTTTTCGCAAGGAACACGTTGGTGAGCTTGGAAACTGATTTGGGGTCTCCGTTTGAGGTAAATTTCGTGAAATACCTGCTGCCACGACCCCTTTTTGTGAGCTTGATTTTGGGAAATTTTGAGACATGATATCTCAGCCATTTTAGGTCCGATTTCGGTGATTCTTGGGGCTATCTTGAGTGGTTTTCGGAGGAGAACGCGTTGGCGTGGTTGGAATTCGTATTTGAAGCTTCGTTGGAGGTAAGAATTATGTTTTAGCTGCTGCCATAGCTCATTTTCGAGCTCAATTTTTGGAAGATGATTTCTTAGCCATTTTAGGTCCGAATTTGGTGATTCAAGAACCTAGATTGTGGGGTTTTTCGTGAGGATCGTCGTGGTGTGGTTGGTTTCAGCAGTTGGGCCCTCGTTTCTGGTAATTTATTGTAAATAACAGCTGCCATTGTTCATTTTTAGCGTAATTTTGAGTTTTTTCGTTGCATGTTCGTGTTGAGACTGTTCCGAGCCCCGAATTGTGTTCCAATTTGGAACACAAGTTCGGGAAACTGTTTAGAACCTATTTTTGGGATTAATTCCAAAATTTCCGGCGCGGGTCCCACTTTTCCCGTTTTGACCCCGATATTGGTCCATCTCCGTTTCTTGCGATTTGTGTCAAAATGACCGTAATAACGTTGTGATTCTATTTTTGATAGTGTGGCAGCGTTCCGAGACCGTTCAAAAAGGGAAATCTCCGGAGAAGTGATTTTGGAGCGCGCGTGATCGTCTTACAGGTAGGCAACAACTTCCCTCTCCTAGATTGAGCTTGAGAATGTGGATGCATGTTGATTAGTTGGGATTTGGGTTGGGTAGTCATTGAATCATGCATAGGTGTTTAGAAATCATGTTTTCGGCCTATTTCGGGAATTATCGGGTAACTGTGAGCATGCTATGTGTTATTAATTGACCCTCTTTCCTATGTGGAGTACTTGTATGCTTGATTACTGTTTATTTGAAGCATGTTGGGCCTTAGTTTAGGTTTGACTAAGGCTTGCCTTAGAAATGCATGATTCAGAACCGATAGGCTTTAGTTTTGCCCCGACGTTGCTCGGCCGGCATAGATCCCTATAGACTGGTGTAGCAGACTTGAGTCTGATAGTTTGGGCCTTAGCTAGGCGATACGCTTGCTCCGACGATAGTTATCCTTGTTTATCTGATACTACGGCTTCATGAGTTACGTCAGCGACACTGGGTTCCGTTCCGCGATTTGAAGTTGGTTTTCGATTCGATTCTAAGGACTTACATTTATTGGCCAAGTGAGGGCGGCGTTCCACAGACACTTATGATTATGGATCGATTGGGACTCTTTCAGCAGCTACATTGGCACCGTTGTCGGGCATCTGGATCCAAGCTTCGACCTCAACCTCATTGATATTTTTGAAGAGCATTCGGTTCAAGGTCCGGCCTCGATCACCCGGATACTTATATAGAGCATCCGGTTAGAGGTTTGGCCTCAGTTACTTGATACTTGTGATTGGTTACTTGGATACTTATATAGAGCATCCGGTTAGAGGTCCGACCTCAGTTACTTGATACTTGTGATTGGTTACTTGGATACTTATATAGAGCATCTGTTTACAGGTTCGGCCTCAGTTACTTGATACTTGTGATTGGTTACTTGGATACTTATAGAGCATCCGGTTAGAAGTCCGGCCTCAGTTACTTGATACTTGTGATTGGTTACTTGGGTACTTCTGGTGAGCATCCGGTTCTAGGTCCGGCCTCCGTACTGTCAGATTCTACTAATTGGGGTTGAGGTTCTGGTTCGATGTTCTCCCGTCTTAGGTTCTCAGATACATTTCTCTTTAGTTATAGTTATTCCGTGTACTCATCGGGCTTGTGGGGGTCCGTTCGGGTTTTTATTTAAACTTGCGCACGAGTGTACCTTCTAGGTTTATGGGGGTCTAGTTAGGTGTAGTTAGCTTATAGATTACTTTAGTTAGTTCTTTCTACACTCGTGTGCATTCCATTGTTTACTTAGACTTCCGTTCTTGACCTTTGTTTGTGTTTTTCCTTATTTTCATATTGCCTTTACTTTTCAAGTTCAGTCGGCCTATGATGCCTACTGGATACCTATTGTTTTGGTACTCATACTACGCTCTGCATCTGTTTTCGTGATGCAGGCCCGAGCACCAATGGCCAGCGTTGATATCGAGCTTGAAGCAGTCTGATCCGGAGACGGGGGTGAGCACGCGGCATTTTGTACTACTTCAGTCTCCATCTGTATACAAACTTGTTTTTTGCCTTTCGAGACAGTTCAGTTACTGTGGTCCACTTTTAGGACTTGTACTCGTTTTGTTAGTAGCTCTGTACTAGTGACTTCCAGGTTCTAGGAGGGATCTTTATTGGTATATATATGTTTTGGTTTGCTTTCGCCTGTTTATATTGTTATCTTAAATTTTGCATACTCTTGTTTAGTTTCTGCCCTTTTACCCACTACTAGTCGTTCTGGGTTTCGGGTTGGCTTACCTACTGGTGGGATATAGTAGGTGCCATCACGGCTCGAGGAATCGGGTCGTGACACTTGTAGGCTGATTTCACCTTGAACTTGTGATCTTTGTCCATCTTCCACAACAATCTATCTTTCTCAAAGTGTAGCAACTACACTTTGTTTTTACTTTTCCTAAACACCAAATTTCCTTCAACTAGAACACAGTATCCAAAAGTGGATCATCTTCCCGAGGGTCGTCCCTCCGGTCTGCATCTAATATCCAATAATTTTCTCAGGTCCTCAGCCTTTGTAAAGTAATCCTTTCCCTAAAACATAATTGTATGTGTTGAAGAACATGAATAACTACATTCAATAACTGTCACAAAGAAAACAAAGAACCTTAGACTGGAAATGTTTAAAAGGTGATGTTTCAAGTTGGTAATTTCCTCGTCATCATTACCTTTGATGACTATGTATTCAACATAAACCACCAAGTGCATGCACAAATTTAAAGCCGGGTGATAATAAACACAAAATGATCAGCTTCACTTCGTACCATGCCAAAATCCTGAATAACTAGACTAAACTTCTCGAACCATGCTTGAGGAGACTGCTACATGTCATAAAGTGCTTGTTGTAGGCTGCACACCATATTGCTAAGCTCCCCTAAGCAACAAAACTAGGTGGTTGCTTCAGATATGCCTCACTTGATCCTCATGAAAAAAGGAATTTTAAATATCCAACTGGTAGAGAGGCCAATGGCCAAAAACAGTCATAGATAAAAAGAGACAGATTGAAGCAATCTTAGCCACAAGAGAGAAACTATTACCTAGTCAAAACAAAAATATATGTATAACCCTTAATGGCCAACCGTTCCTTTAAGCAATCAATATCTATCGGGGCCAACCTTCCCCGTATACACCCCACGACAACCAACTGTAAACCTATTAGAGGTAGAGGAATGAGCTCCCAAGTACCACTAGTATGTCAGGCAGACATCTCCTCAACCATAGCTTGTTGCCATCCTAGTTAAGAAAGACCTTCACTTGTAGCCTCAAGATAGAAAACAAATGATAGTGTGATGATATAATGCAGAATGAGCGGATGACACAAAAAATGATAGCTCAACAAGTATAGATAGGATGAGGGTTACAAGTAAAATAAATATCCTCTCGAGTAGCTATGGGAGAACTTCTATGTAGACAAGGCCATAGCGTGCAAGGACTCTAGTGACGAGAGTGAATAGTCTATTTCCCAACAAGGAGCACAGACAATGATCATAAGTCAGAAGTGGTGGAGGTGATTCTTCCTCGTCATTTTTTGGATGTGTTTTTTGTGAATACAAAGTCACCCTTTTCTCAAAAAACTGGTGGAGGTGCAAATAGAGATCTAGAAGATGGAGTGGAGGGGTGGACTATGGAAGAATCGATATAACCTCGTAAATGTCTAGATGCTCTCGAGAAGAGTTTGTGAAGTAGGGTCGACCTCAAAGAAAGTAACATCAGAGGACATAAGGAATTGCTGGAGGTCAAGTGAGTAGCATTGATATCCTTGATATAGCCTCGAGTAACCTAAAGAAACACATTTAAGAGCATGAGGAGCCAATTTGTCTTTTCTTAGAGCGAGGATATGGACAAAGCATGTACTCCTCCAAAGACATGATGAAAGAGAACAAAGTTAACTAAACCAAATAGTGTGTAGGACCTAATTTTAAATAGAAAAGGAAGGCATATGATAAATTAGATGGCAAGATGCGACTATTGCATCCCCCTAAAAGCACAATGGAACATTTGCTCGATGAGTATGGTGTGTGCAGTCTCCAACGATATGCCTATTTTCTCTTCACAACCTCATTTTGTTGTGAGGTGCAAGGACAAGATATTTGATGAAGAATTCCAAGGAAAGACATAAATTGTTGAAATTAAGATGATAAATATTCCTATGCATTATCACTACAAAAAGTGCAAATAGAAACACCAAATTGATTTTGTATTTCCACAAAAAAAGTTTAAAATATAGAAAATAATTTAGAATGGTCTTTCATTAAGAAAAATGAAGTACACTTTACGTGATCATAAGTGAAACTAACAAAATACTTAAAACCTAACCTGAACTAACTCTACTAGGACCTTAATTATCAGAATGAGCTAAATGAAAAAGAGACTACACGATTACTAAGATCACATGGATAAGTAGTTTGGGTGTCCCTCCCCAATTGACACGACGCATAGTCAAATTTAGATAATTTTGACAAGCTAGGTATCATCTTTTGAAGTCTGAATAAACTTGAGTGTCCCAATCGTCTGTGGATTAAATTTGGAGAGTTGGAGATTGAACAAACTATAGTGGAGCCGAAAGAATTGAGACAATAAAGTCTATCTAATTCATGTCCTTCGCCAATCATCCTTCCCCTGTTGAAGTATTATATAACAAAGAAGTCACTAAAGAATAAGATGAAACACTTTAAGGCTCTAACCAAATGACTGATTAACCGGAGGCTAAAGGGACAACTAGGGTAAAAAATACATTATTGAGTCAAGGAAGGTAAGGAAGTGGCTTGACCTTGACCGGCTCTAGTTGTCATGGTCTCTAAGTCTCTAAGAACCATTAGATAACGTAACAGTGAGAAGGGATCGAGAATAAGTAATATTTGACAATAAAGATTTGTTACCAAAATATGATCAGAAGCACCTGAATCTATGACCTAAGGACCAAGTATGCTGGACTATGAGATACAACCAACAGGATTACCCATCTGAAACATGGAAGCTATTGTGGAGATGTCTGCTTACTCCCTTGATATGGAAGAAAGTCATTGTATTCTACCTCATTAAGGAGAATAGTTTATTGGTTGGGTTATTAATGGATTCGATCTCGGTCTAAGAAACATGAGCATTCTTTGATTTACCATTTAAAGAGTAGCACACATCACGAGTATGGCCTAATTTGTTACAATAGCCATACCTTGACCAAATTTCCTAGAGCAGCCTTCATTTCTATTTCCAATTTGAGATGTTACAATAAAGAGTTTGCATATGAGATTGGATGACTAGACGACATAGGTCATAGGTGGTGCAGCCTGTCATAATAATCAAACAAATAGGTCATCTGAAGCCGGGACAATGGGGTAGCAAAATTTGATCACACACTAAGTCGAGGTCTGATGGAAGTCCAACAAGTGTAACAACTTAAAACATCTTCTAATGCTGCTCCAATTTTTATCAACACTTGAAGTAGCAGGCTTTGGTTCATTAAATTCATAGAGAACTTGCGTGAACTTGTCCAAGATAGGTAAGACATATTAAAATCTTGTTTTTTAAAAGGGCAGACAACCAAGAAATCACATTATAAATTGAGATATGTCATTTCTATAGCCTTTTCCCAAACCAAGTGGCAAGGACAAAACAACATCATCAATTTCGAATCAATAGACTACATAATTGAGCATCAATCTTCTCCCATTCTCCCATATCCTTTTCATCAATATTTGTAGTCTTTTTAATTAAGTGATCTTTGAACACCTTGTCTCTTGCACTATATTTGACCAGAAGAAAACCAAGATAAGTAGTTTGCACTACCTATCAAGGGTTCTAGGGAGATACCATGGTTTAGGCTGCTGGAAACCATATAGGTTAAGCACCAAAAATATCTAAAATATCAAATCTGAGAGACATAATGCGTCAAAGTAAAAAATCAACCAAATATCACATGTATGGTAATGTAGATGTTTCAAGAATGCTATTAGTGTCGAAAACCAAATTCATTTTGATCTGAGAAAAAAGTTGAAGAACAGACGGCGTAATCTAGAAATTCTTCCTGAAATAGAGGAAGTTGTCGAAAAGTGATGGAATCAAGATGTATAGACTCAGCTTGAAGAGCCACATGTGAAAAAAGACTGGAAAGTGGCATGAGTGGGGTGTATGGTGTCGGAGATCTGGAACTGGTGGTGGCGGTTGAGTGACCCTATAGTAGTGGAATTTCTCAGGTTGGGGTTGCACGAGGATTCTGATCTCATTGGTGGTATTGGTATATGCACAACAACTCTAGAGAGTATCGAAACCTCAAAACAGTGGTGGTGCTGAAAAGGTGCTCGGAAATTCTATTTTCTTATTTTTAATTTATTTTCTCACTAAATGCTCTGATACCATGTGAGAAAGAAGAGAGTTGAGAGAAAATTCTGATTGATTATTCCCTCAAGCTATTAGGGTTTAAATAACTATGTTTACATGTCCCAAAAAGGGAAGGAAATCAATACCTAATTACAGTAGGACTAAATTAAGTCATTGAATATATCATATATATATATAAAAGAGAACTCTAGGCCCGCCTACGTGGCGCCACCACAAACCAGGATTCCCTTTTAATTTATTTATTTCCAAAATTAGCCTTCCATTCCATGAAAAGTTGTGACTTTTATGAAGAGTTGTGACTTTGATTAAGAGTTGCGGCTTTTACGAAGAGTTGTGACTTTTACGAAGAGTTGCATAAAAGTTGCGACTTTTATGAAAGGTTGTGACTTTTTCGAAGAGTTGTGACCTTTCTGATAAGACACAATAAGCATTTGTTCACACTACTCTTTGTTGTCTATAACTAGAGGGATTTCCTCTCATTTTAAAACAACAAAAATTCTAAACTTTTCCTTCTTCTGCACAATTAAATATTCCTGTACTTAAGTCATGTTGAGTGGCTCACTGACACCATTGTTTTTGTATCGATACACTGGTGAATAAAATCATTCTATCCTGAGAGGATCTATTTCTTTAAAACTCGGGTACTAGAGGGGAATAATTTACTTATGGGGACAATGTGAATTTAGTGGGCTCCATTTTTTCCTTTTTGTTTCATTCGATTGTTACAGATCTTGATATGTTTTTTTACAGTCATTAATTTATGCTTATGTTATTTATTGCTGTTTTTGAGTACATGTTTTAAACTTTGTTGTTTATGCTTATGCTTTTGATCATTATGTTGAAGTAAAGATATGTTAATCAAGAGTCTGATGTAATCATTAGACTATTGGTGTCATGTAGATTAGAATTCTTAAACATTTGAAATGAATGACTTTGATCTTTATATTTTAAGTGGCTAAAAGATCCATGCGATGTCCAAGAAGGGACTTTTGAGTGTTCAAAAGTTGTGGTGGTTCCACACTACTTTGGAGTTTTAGTTATTCAACTTTCTATCTTCTCGAGGTATTCAATCAATTAGTGACATAAAAAAAAGGAATGTAGTGGGATGGTAAGTATTGTACTCAACCTTAATCAAAAGTTTGGGGTTCAAATTTCGGATTGGAGTCAATGAATTACCCCTCAAAGTAGGATGAGTCCATATTGATCAAATCTTAAAGAAATAATTATCTCCTTATAAACATTAGATTAAATATCGCAAAAAAATTAAAGTTTTAACCATATTGATCGAAACATAAACAACAAAATATGCCTTTTGGCTATCAAAGTAGTGTCATCGATTGCGAATGATTTTGAATAAGGGACTTGCCAAGACATCATTTAATCCAAATCATTTGAGCGACATACGTTATTTCATTGAACTCCAAGAGATGTGTTTTTATATTTTAATTAACTTATCAAGTACACAACTAATTACATAAGATGTATAACATTTAGATTATGTATGTAGAGGCGTTGAATAGGAGAAAAACTCTCGCAATTGATTAATAAAATGTTTGTACCACTTTTTGAAAATACAAATAGAGACAATGAAACAATTACATATCTTTTCTAAAGAATTTGGTGATGAAGAACTAGAGTAAAATTAAGAATTATTAACAAAATGCATAAATAATTAGAATAAAATCTTTTTGGTTTTAAGATTAAAAAAAATATTTCATTTCATCTTTGGATAAAATACTCTTGACAATTTATCTAGGGCTTTACCCACTCAAAAACACTTATATTATCAAATGTTCAGAAGTAGATTATTGACGTAGTTCACCACCGCGCGAAGCGTGGGCAATTTACCTAGTTTACATATATACTAGAATATTCATAAGGATCCTAACAGTTTCGAAAGTTGAATCTAATAAATGATAGTATGTCGTATGTACATTTTTAGTAAGACAATTATAAAGAAAGAAATGTTCAACATAGAAAGATGAAAACGTATAAGGTCAATGAAAAAGTATACAAAGGACCAAAATCAAGAATGGATAAAAGTAAAAAAAAAAAAAAAAAAAGTTTATCAATTTTAAAATTAAATAGAAAATAAATATACAAACACAAAAGTTTTTCATGATCCTAAAAAGTAAATACGAGAAGTTCAAAGCTGAGAGATAGGTTGAAAACTTGAAAGTTTCACCCTGTGTTTTCATTTTGTCTAGCTTACGGTTGCAGATGGGTAATCTCACAGGTTGAGTTTGGGCATTTGATGAATTGAGTTTGGGCTATCATTTGCTATGGATCAAGATGGGTTTTGACCAAATAAACCCATCAAAAAAAATCATTCCATGCCCAACCGTGAAATGTTGGGCAGGTTGAATGGGTTTGGACTAGCTTTGTCACTCCTACATCAAAGCAATGTCTTTGTAAAAGTGTTTGTAAGACAAGTAAGCATCAAAATACTTTGTAGTACTAAACATATATGAAGAAAATTACATGCATAAAAATTAAATATCTGACAGGGGAAAGAAGAAAGTTACCCAAACAATATCTCCATAAAAGTCTACACAATACCTAAGCTATATCTACATGCTAAGCACTAGAATTCTTCACACTCCACAAAACAATTTTTTCATGGTTTATGACCACCAGAAACAATAAAGCTAACATACAATTATCAAAAGCTAGCACAAATTGTTAAAGCACGGTTTCCCGTAAAATCAAAGGAATAGATGCAAAAAGAAAACAAATCACTGCCTTCAGTTGCAGTTTTTACCATTCTGGAGAAGATTTGGAACAAACGATAGTGATGTTGAGTTGAAACAACAAATTCTAGCTGGGTTAAATGAAGCACCAAAGTCTTTAATGAGGTCAATTCGTAATCAAGAGTTAATTATTTCTTCTTATTGAAACTTTTTCCGTCTCCCTTACTACTTTTTGACCTCTTTCTCTTTTTTGATGCACAATCTTGATTATGCTTGGTTGCAAAATAGAAAATACATATAAATGTCAAATCCACATGTTTACTCTACGTACTTATCAATTTCTACATTAGTTAAGAAGCTAAGACGTGTTCACATCCAATAAATATGGGAATCACAATAAAGTAACAGTTTTAAAAAAAAAACATGGGAATCACAATACACAATAATCATTCTTTTGCACCTAAAGATGTGACTAGCTGTCAATGAAGCTGAAATGTGAGACCAGAATATCCCAACAAGGAAATACAGAGTAAATGATTTATTTCCATCTGCTTAACCTTGTTGGAAATAATTAGGTGGTAGCAAGCTGACCTAGACATGATAGTTATCAAATTAATTGATCATTCTCTAGTAACACCTCAAAGTAACAGAGGAACCACTAACCTCTCTAGTAGAGATTTTCAAAACTCAAAACTAAACATAGCAATGCCTTACCTCAAGATGTTGAGCTGCTTCTGAAGTTAAACCAACAGTTACCGCAGCCAATCCTATCAACCCTCCCTAAACCAATATTAAACAAATGAAAGTCAAAATAGAAGGTTGACCAAACAAACATTAGAAGAAAGAAAAAAAAGAAGCTCACTTTGCGGTGATTAGCCTGCGGGGAATATGTATACTCGTTGGTCAACAAATTGATGACTGCAGTGATCTTGTCATGATCACCAGCTACTGCCAATTGCTTCACTATCCCTTCCAACTAGAGAAATATATGTGGACTCAAGATCCAAACAAAAAATGCTGTAAAAGCAAAGAAAAGAGTAATAAAAGTACCTCAAGTGCGGCATTTTTGCGCTTCTCGTACAACTTATCAGAGAGATTACGCAGAACAGCAGCAGGAATCAAATATAAAGCTTCTGCCGTAGCCATATCAAAACCCTAAAACAACCTTAAAACGTAAAGAAAAAGGAAAAAAACCCCAATTCATGTCTTGCTTTGATCTTCCTTTAGTCCAACTTCAACCCAAACATCTGAGTAAGGGCAGTATGTTCGATAAACCGCAAGTAACAAGAGATCTAAAAGGGGGGGAAAATCACAGAAACATTAAAAAGATTTAACTTGGGACTTTGGGATTTTTGGGTTTCGTTTAATTTTGGGGTAAAAAAAGGGGAGAGGAGAGGAAGGACTCTTTCTGCTTCTAACGGTTCGATGCTATCGCCCACCAACCTCTTTTCTTTCCATTCTTTTCTTTCTCTACTTGTTATTGCTTGACACCCTTGTGTTTTCTCTCTTACTCATTAATCATATTTTTAACATGAAAAAGGATTAACAAAAATGTATCCTACTGCAATTTGAATTTAGATGTTTCTTTGTCATTTAGAATATATACCTATTATAATTATATAAATGACTTATATATATATTATTTTCATTTAACAAAAGTGAAAGAATAAATTTTAATTTAATTTTTAAATTGTTTCCTTTAAAAAAATATATTCCATATTGGGTATATTTATCCTCCTCACATGTATTTTCTTTTGTCTTTTTAGTTACAACTAATTTAAATTTATTATTTTGATGGTCAAATTTATTTATATTTCACTAATTTTCTTGTAAAATTTATATAGATGTTCCAATTTATTTTGCAAATACAAAAACTAAATTACAATATAGCCGAAAAAATAGTTTTAAATTATAATATAGCCACAAAAAAAATTGTTTTAAATTTCCTCTTTACACTAAAGAATGAAAGAAAAGAAATAAGAATAAGAAACTCGAATAATGATCATCAAAGAAGTCAAGAAATAATCTGTGTATGAAAAAAATTAAAATATACCTTGAACTTTGCTAGAAAGAACATATATACCCCTACATGATTTTTTTTTTTTAAAAGTAAAAAATATAATTTAAAACTAATTTTTTCACTTTCGTTAGATGAAGGGTATATGTGAGCTCCTTTTGTAACGGTAGGGCTATATGTGAGGCATTTGTATAACGGTAAGGGTGTGTATGTGTTTCTTTCACAGTGAGGATATATCAGCTCTAAATGATAAAGTTGAGGGGTCTATCAGACCTTTTTCCCTTATATTTATAAAAGAAAATGGGAGGACATTACAAAATGGAGAATCGAACCTCACCAACAAAGTGAAAGATTAGGTAGTCAATCAGCTGAATCACTAAGATTCCCAAAATAAAAATGCTTATTGTTTTATTAGAAAATTTATGTATTGATAATTAAATGAAAATTAATGATGGGATTAGGATGATCTTATCTATATGATATTTATTATTAATTTTAAAAGTAGATGATGTGATTTTATTTTTATAAATAAAACGATATTATTAAGAAGAAGAAAAAAAGATGTTTCTCACCTTTTTATTCGTTAATTAAAATTAAAGGGATTTTACAGGAAAAGAAACATGAAACTAGATCTTTAGAAAAAATATATTTATTAGGAAGAGAATGAATATGAAAAGAAGAAATAATATATTTATTAGGAATGGACTTTTTTGACTCATTTAGTGATAATAACAGTATTTTTCAACCAAACTATTAACGGCAGGGGTATTTTTAGATCGAACTATTAATAAAAATGTCATGATCCGAAAACTCAAATCATGATGGTATCTATCAAAATCAATTGGTAGGTAACCCAACACATATCCCGAAACGGCAGGTAACGGGCCTAGTGAGCAAAATTTCAAAATCAAAGGAATAAGCGGAAGAGATGAAATGACATAACTATAACAAAAATACATGATCCAATCCCACCTAGTGAATGATGGTATAAAGCTACTAAAACGGGTATAGACTCCAAAATTAGTAAAATAAGTATAGACTTGTCTTGAATACAAAAGACTAGTCAAAAACTACATACAAATAGAGATGAGTCAAACTAGAATGTAATCAGCTCACCCTCGATCTTTGAATATCCCAACTGTTATACACAAGATCAACGATGTCAGTTGGTGCTCAGATCTGCATTAGGGAAAAGCATATGCAAGTGCAACAAGAGTACCTAAACAACGGGTACTCAATAGACATCATATATAGATCGACTAAGCTTGAAAAGTAAATGCATAATGTAAAGCGAGGAGTTAAATGGTATCAATGAGGAAAAAGAACGATACGTCTAACCAAGTGCCTTAATAATCTAACATGACGCGGAAAGATAAGGTAAAGCAGTTGACTAAAATCTAATTGGACTGTAAGCTCAGAAGGTACACTAATGTGCAATTGAAATGAAAATAACTCAAACGAACTCCCATAAGCTTGATGAGTACACATAAGAGCTAAAATTATTCCTAGTTAAGACTAGATACATTTCAAGACTGGAGAAATCGAAACTCGAACTGGAACCACAACTATAGTTATAGCACCCCAAAGAATCTAATAGGATCATGCTATCAAGACTCGAACTCAAAAAATTGCAATGCACCAAAACTCAAAGTGTGGCTTAATAGTGTCACAACCCAAGGGTACCCCCTAGACGTAACAAGGCACATAATATCCCTAGAGGCACTATGTAAGCCACTTAGCATATCATAACATAAAGCATTAGAACAATAAGAGTAAAAACGCATTTAAGTCCAAAAGTTTCATATAAGCAAAGAGGAAGTCTAGACTTGTCTCATTTAGCCATCTATTACAATACTTGAGTCAAAATAGGGTCACAACCCAAAACAACATAATCTGAAAGTGAAAATACAAGAATGAAACTCAAAGTGAATCTCCCGTCCTCGAATCACGAAAACTCACCACAAGCAAGGAGAATAGTCGAATCCAAGCTTGAACCAAATGATCACCGCCTTAAGAACCGGACCCTACACTTTGTGAAAAATGTAGAAGAAATATGGATTAGTACAAAAATGCACCAAGTATGGTAGCCATGCATAAAATCCTTCAAAACATGCTAAAAGAGACATTTTAATTGAATGCATGCCATTTGCTAGTTTAAAGCATCAACTTGAAGATAATGAAAAAGTATAAGTCATAAGCATATTCATTACATAAGTCATCATAGCATAAGAGAAACATACCCTAAGTACCCTCAAAGCCTACTTGTGCAATGCATGAATAAGATCCATAATCCCAATGCCTAAGTAAAGCTTCTTGAGTAACCATAGTTCATAATTCATATTCTTGTTCATAGTGGGAAATAGCCTTAACCAACATAGACCATGTGAGCTTACCATGGAATCCAGTGTTACCCACACCGAAAAGGGTTGTCCTACTTGCCTAAGGTAGAACCATACTCTTAACTTAGGTGGATCCACTAGCTGAAAACCTATGTGGGCACATAGTTATGGGATAATGAGATTACTACATACCATGAGATACATACTTTGGGAACCCGGACTCAACTATGGTAGAAGGAACCCATTTGGAAAGTCGGACTCAACTAGTGTAAAAGCTTCCATCTCATATTCAATCCACTCGGTGCTAAGCATTAATTCCCATTGATTTCATATTAAGTCTTAACTTAGATTCATATTCATGGAAGAATGTCTTAACACTCAATCCTACATAATTCATACTATAGCTCTTAGATTCATTAGGTGAGAATAGCCTTTCAACCATAGAATCATCATATTCATACATATATGTGTATATGATGGTAATTCTTTCAATAACACAACAACTAGATCATACTCATAATCATAAATAACCCTAATGTTTCACCCTTAAGGATCAAGGACCACATTCAATCATTCACATCTAGAATTACTATATTAGATATGGATAATACCATGATTCAAATAACGCAACTATTACAACATAATCTCATAATATTCATCTCACTACAATTCACCCACATCACAAAGTCATAAATTGGGGATATGGGGGATTATCATGGATTCATGGGAGATTTCATCATAAAAACTACAATAATAAAAAATTCAATCATAATTTAAAATAATTAAATCATTAAAATTGTTGTTGAGAAGAATCCATAACTTGGAGTCAAAACCCTAGCTTTTAGGGAATTTCTAAGTTTGAAATCAAGAGTTTGAGGGGCCCCATGGATGAAAGCTATCCATGGATGAAGAACTACCATACCTTAGGTGAGTAAATCCAACAAATTCGTGTGAGAAATCCTCATTCTTCAAACCCTAGCTTGATTTTCTTCTTCTTCTTCCTTGGAGTTCTAGAGAGAAGATTTTGGGGAAAATTGGTTTTAATTTGGGGAGTTGGTAGTTATGATTTAGAAGACTTAGTTTAGGGACTTGAAAACCTTATATAGTTAGTTCAATTAAGTGTAAAAAGACGACACTTAACATTAACTTAAAAAGGAAAATCCTAAAATGCCCCTAAGTGAAACTCCCAAAACTGGTTTCAGGCATGACCCGCGACCCCCTCACCTACGGACCATGGTTGGACCCACGACCCGTGCTGGTGAAGCGTGGGTTGGGGTTCTGGGGCTTGTTTCTGTGGGTTTGACCTACAGTGGCCTTTCCACGGGGCGTGGGTTGACCCATGAGGCGTGGATGCCCTCCATGGGTCACTGCGAGGCAGCCTTTTAGAGGCTCTTCCTCAAGGACCCATGGTTGGTCCTTGGGGTTTAAACCTTGACGCTCTAACACAAAAACATGAATTTTAAAGTACGGGGAGGTACGTCCACGACTCTAAACCCTAACGTCAAGTTCTAGTTAAGCCTACTAGTTTCCGAGGTGTTACAATATCTCCCCCTTGGGAACATTCGTCCTCGAATGATGATCTAGGCATCTTTCGGAATTAAAGACTCAAGACTAGCAGCCCATCTTGCATGAAACATCAAAATAATGCACAATTCAAAGGAGGAAACATCAACTCCATCTCAAAAGATAATCAATGCAATACAAGGGAGTATGAACTACATCTAACAACCCAATATGCATGAAACTCAATATTTCTCATATTCAAAGGAGAAACTACCTTCTCCAACTAAAATAATGATCAACACAACATCACGGAGCCAATATGCAATTACTCTTAAAAGCATACTAAAGCATGTTCATCAACACATCTCATGAAGTCAAGTAGGCAACTCATACTAAATGCACAACAACATGAGGAACATAAATCACGTGAACTCATTTTATCATTAAACATGAATTTCATAAGGAACATGCACAACATAAGGAAATCATGGAAAAGCTCATACAACACACATGACTTCCAAAACACTAAAACTCAAGAGGAACTAATTACCTCAGGCTTGAATAGGAGTAGAAGGAAAGAGATGAGGATATTGGAACTTCATATCGGCCTCGGCCTCCCAAGTAGCACCCTCAACTAAATTATTTCTCCATAAAACCTTCACGGAAGCTATCTCCTTGTTTGTCAATCTCTTGACTTTCCGGTCAAGGATCTCTACCGGGACCTCTTCATAGGAAAGACTTTGATCAACTCCCAACCCTTCTAAGGGAATCATGGATATCAGATCTCCAATACACTTCTTAAGTATAGAAACATGAAATACCAGATGAACCGGAGCCAACTCATTTGGCAAATCCAACTCATAGGCAACTTTACCAACTCGCTTCAAAATTTGGTATGGGCCCACATATTGGGGACTAAGTTTCCCTTTCTTACCAAAACTCATCACACCCTTCATGAATGAGATTTTCAAATAGACCCAATCATTAACTTCAAATTCTAAATCCCTTCTTCTCACATCGACATACAACTTTTGTCTACTTTGAGCCATTCTCAACCTCTCTCTAATGAGCCAAACTTTCTCAATAGCTTCATAAACCGATTCGGGACCAATAAGAGCAATTTCACCTACCTCAAACCAACCAACTGGAGACCTAAATCTCCTACCATACAAGGCTTCAAAATGAGCCATACCAATACTTGAGTGGTAACTATTATTGTAGGCAAACTCTATTAATGTCAAGTGGTCATCCCAATTACCTTTAAAATCTATGACACATGCCCTCAACATGTCCTCTAAGGTCTGAATGGTGCATTCCTCTTGACCATCCGTTTGAGGGTGGAAAGCGATACTAAGCTTCACCTTAGTGCCAACCCCTTTTTGGAAGGACTTCCAAAAGTGAGATGTAAATTGAGTACCCCGATTCAAAATGATAGATAGAGGAACTCCATGCAACTTCACTATCTCTCTTATATATAACTTGGCATAGTCTTCCGCCGAGTGAGAAACTTTAACGGGAATAAAGTGGGCTGATTTTGTCATCCTATCAATTATGACCCAAATAGAATCATGTTGCCTTCGAATGCGAGGCAAACCCATAATAAAATCCATATTCACCTCCTCCCACTTCCAAGTAGGGATAGGAATATTTTGTGACAAGCCTCCCGGCCTTTGGTGCTCAACCTTAACTTGTTGACAATTAGGGCATTTGGCTACAAATCCCATAATATCTTTCTTCATACCGTTCCACCAATAGACTACCCGTAGATCACGGTACATCTTGGTGGCTCCCGGATGAATAGAATACTCAGAACTATGAGTCTCCTCTAAAATTTTCTCCCTCAACCCATCAACATCTGGAACACATAATCGACCTTGGTACCTTAGTATCCCATCTCCCCCTTGGGAGAAAGCCTCTATGAACTTTTTGAGTACCGACTCTTTCAACTCAACTAATAAAGGATCAATGCCTTGTTTAGACTTCACATCCATCACAAAGGACGATTCAGAACCATTATGAACCATGACACCACCCTTGGCGGAATCCACTAGTTGAATACCTAGCTGAGCCAACCTATGCACATCACATACCAACTCTTTCTTTTCATCCTCTACATGAGCCATGCTACCCATATACAATCTACTAAGAGCATCTGCTACCACAGTAGCTTTGTCGGGGTGATAAATGACACTCTTGTCATAATCCTTCAAAAGTTCTTACCACCTTCGTTGACGAAGATTCAAGTCCTTTTGACTAAATACATTGAAGACTCTTGTGATCGGTGAAAACATCCACATGGACCCCATACAAGTAATGTTTCTATATTTTCTAAGCAAACACAACCGCCACTAATTCAAGATCGTGGATCGGCTAATTCTTCTCATGCACTTTAAGTTGCCTTGAAGCATAGGCAATCACTTTACCGTTTTGCATGAGGACACATCCCAACCCTACTCTAGAGGTGTCACAATAAACAACAAAACCATCCGTACCCTTCGGTAAGGTCAACACCGGAGCGGATGTAAGTCTATCCTTCAACTCTTAGAAGCTTTTCTCACAAGCCTCCGACCACTCAAACTTAGCTTTCTTTTGAGTCAAAGCCGTCAACGGAGAAGCAATAGAGGAAAACCCCTCAACAAACCTCCTATAGTAACCGACCAAACCCAAAAAGCTTATAATATCGAAAGGAGTTAGAGGTCTAGGCCAACTCTTGACCGCATCTGTCTTCTTAGGATCTACCTCAATACCCTTGCTCGACACAATATGACCAAGTAAGGCTACATACCTTAACCAAAACTCGCACTTACTAAACTTCGTAAATAGTTGGTGGTCTTTAAGGATTTGCAATACAATTCTCAAATGGTCCATATGTTCATTCTCACTCCTTGAATAGATAAAAATATCATCGATAAACACGATTACAAAAAAATCAAGGTGTTGTCTAAACACTCTATTCATTAGGTCCATAAATGCCGCCGGGGGGTTAGTTAAGCCAAGTGACATCACAAGGAATTCATAATGCCCATACCTAGTTTGGAAAGCCGTCTTGGGTATATCATCCCCTCTCACCCTTAGTTGGTGATACCCCGAACGAAGGTCAATTTTTGAGAAGTAACTAGCCCCTTGGAGTTGATCAAACAAGTCATCGATCCTTGGAAGGGGATATTTATTCTTAATGATTGCTTTGTTCAATTGGTGGTAGTCGATGCATATTCTAAGAGACCCATCGTTCTTTCTAATAAATAACACCAGAGCACCCCACAGAGAGATACTCGGTCGAATAAAACCCTTATCTGGCAAATTCTTCAATTATTATTTCAACTCGACCGGAGCTATTCTATAAGGAGGAATGAAGATAAGTTGCGTATCCAGTAAAATGTCAATACCAAAATCTATTTCCCGCTCGGGAGGAATACCGGGAAAATCATCAAGAAAAACATCCGGGAACTCATTCACCACCGAAACTGACTCTAGAGAATGGGTTTTGGATTCAACATCCCTTACCCTAACAATATGATAAACACACCCCTTGGAGATCATCTTCCTAGCTTTAAGGCAAGAGACAAATTGACCTCTAGGTACAAAATTTCCCCCCTTCCACTCTAAAATAGGCTAATTTAGAAATTGGAACTTAACCACCCGAGTCCTACCATCGATAGAGGCATAACATGCATGCAACCAATCTATACCCAAAATCACATCAAAATCTAACATGTCTAATTCTACCAAATCCACCAAAGTAACCTTATGGGACAAGGAAATGGGATAACTTTTATAGACTCTTTTTGCCACTACCGAGTCACCAACCAGGGTAGAAACAAAAAAAGGTTCTACTAACACTTCGGGGAGTATTTCAAACTTCATGGCCACAAAAGGTGTTACCAAGGACAAAGTGGCACCGGGATCTAACAAGGCATATACATCAATAGAAAAGACTTTTAACATACCGGTCACAACATCCGGGGAGCTCTCTTGGTCACCTCAGGATTGAAGAGCATAAAAATGGTTTTGCTTTTGGGTATTGGAGTTGGAACTGCTTGGAGGAACTTCTTTATCTTCCTTTCCCTTAACCTTGAGCATTGGACAATCTCTCATCTTGTGGCCAACCTTCCCACAACTAAAACACCCATCGGTGCTAACAAGACACTTGCCATCATGCTTTTTACCATATTTTGCACAATTAGGCCTAGCAACATAAGAACCACCACCATTACCTCCTTGAGGTTTAGGGTTGGAAATCCTATCCTTGTGACCCTTGGAGCAATAGAGGAGCCTTGGTTGTAAAACCTTTGTTTGAACATTTGTCGACCTTATCCCTCAAACTTAGCATTGGAGAAATTCCCATCATCGGTTTTAGCTCTTTTCACCTCCCTATTCTTATCTTGGAGTTTCTCATATTCCATTTGTTGGGCATACACCATAAGACATGAGATATCTATATTATCATGAAACATTGCCGAACAATATTCTTTTCTCACTAATCTAGACACACCCGTCAAATACCTACTCATCTCATCCCTTGAATTCACAACTAAAGCCGGAGCATACTTGGACAATTGGGTAAACTTTAGAGAATACTCTTGAACACTCATACCTCCTTGACGAAGGTTAATGAATTCTTCCACCTTAGCTTCCCTCAACTCTCAGGGAAAGAACATATCAAGGAATGCCTTCTTAAACACCTCATAATCTATAGAACCCGCTTCTACCGGCATATTCCTCTTTCATTGAGTATACCATACTTGTGCCATACTCTTCAATTGGTAAGTGGCTATCTCCGCTTTCTCTACCGAAGTCACCCCATGGAATCAATTATTTTATACACCTCTTCCAAAACTCTTGAGGATCCTCTCCCACTTTGGAACCAAGAAACACGGGAGGATTCATTCTTGCAAAATCCCTCAATCAAGAAGCCGTGGAATTAATATTAGGATTGACCGGAGCTATAACTTCTCTAATGTCTTGAGCCGTCACGACTTGAGCCTACATTTGGATAGTAGACCTAAACTCCGCATGGGTCACATTCTCAACCACGGGGTCAACTGGAGCTTGGTTAGCTTGATTAGCTTGAGGAAGAGCTTCTTCATTCACATTGTCACCCTCCATTCTTCTTGCGTTAGCCTTTCGTGTATTCATATGCTGAAGACACAAGAGAAGGGTTAGAAGATGTACTTTATAGAGCTAGACTTTATGGCAAGACTTAAGAGTAATGAAATAAGTGAGATTTACTAAACATCTTATAGCATATCACTCATAAATGTGGTGCGCTTCACACTCATAAACATGACTCTACTAGACATGGCTTATGAGACATCATCCTAGAATCATTTTAAACCTTGTGCTCTGATTACCAAGTTTGTCACTATCCAAGGGTACCCCCTATTTATAACAAGGAACATAATACTCCTAGAGGCACTATGTAAGCCACTTAGCATATCATAACATAAAGTATTAGAACAATAAGAGTAAAAACACATTTAAGTCCAAGAGTTTCATATAAGCAAAGCGGAAGTCTAGACTTGTCCCATTTAGCCATCTATTACAATACTTGAGTCAAAATAGGATCACAGCCTGATACGCTCAAATTACACCTCCCTAAAGAAGCATAAGCGATCATTATCAAGTAAAGAACCCAACTTGTAGGTTGGGGTCGATCCCACGAGGAAAATGGTTTAGACTACTTTAACCCACAATTATATTCAATAAGTCAAAGTACTTAAAAAAAAACAATTAATTAAAGGGGGGGGGGGGTTTGTGAAACCAATTGTAAGAATTCAATAAGTAATCAGAAATCAGAAGTCAATTTTGGTTGTTATCAAGATGAGAGAATTAACTAG
>JAJOOO010016494.1:0-47190 GCA_029582685.1 Solanum piurae
ATGTGAATAATAAATTGTTCTTTGTAATATGAATTAAAAGTGTATTATACATGTATTAAAAGTGATCAAGTGAAAAAAAAATGTTATTGCTATAAATGGTAAATATTTTTTATTTATAGTATATTTATGTAAGTTTCCCATTTTTATTTATTACTAAACATTATTTGCAATTATAAAAGTCATGAAGTTCCAATTTCACACGTATATATTAATTCTAAAATAGGATATCTAGAGCCTATCAATGTCTTTTTATTTAATAGAAAATTTATGGAAATTATCTACTTCGTACAACCTAAGAAATTGGGCGAAAACTCAAAGGATTCATATACTCCAGGATTATTTAAAACTTGGGATATCTTGATCTGTTTAATAATCTTATAAAATTGAAAAAAACATAATAATTATTCTTTTAAAATGTAATAGTATAATTTAGAGAATATATGTTTGTTTTTTTTAATTGTAGAAAGAAATATTAAACACTACTACAAACTTCTCTATTCTTTTATTTGCTTTTGTTATTTTTTTTTAAAGTTCTATCTTAATAATAGAGTTCATTTAAATCCCGAATGAGATATAACGCGACATGGCTTAAGTTTGAAATACTTTCTATTATATTAGTGAAGCACCCATTTTGAGTTCGCTCAAACGAATGTTTCCGCTGATTGAATTTTTCCTTTCCAATGGCTTATTGTAACGCCTCTCAACTCCCAAGCAAAGATCCGAACCATCATTCGTATTCATATAAGTTTGAACCCGATGATTTCTAAGTTTTAAATGTATGTAAAGTCCCTTACTAAGTATACTTAGTGTTTTGGGTGTATTTTAGGGTCGGAAGGAACCTCAAAAACAAAAGTCAAGTTCAAAGCATTTCTATTGGCTAAGTTTTCACACGAGTTCATATAAGGATCGAATTCAAACTAACATATATATTAGAACATGAAGATTTAGGTGACCCATAATATATAAAAGTAAAGATCTCCGAGTCTTCTTTGCAATGCCGCCAAGTTTGCGTTAATCCGATTTTTGAGTAATAAGTTATGACTGATTTACTAGAGACGCTCTAACATGAAAATGCTCTGCGATGGCTCAGCAATACAGAGAGAAAACAGACTTGCATTAGTTATACTCTCTATTGTCTATTAAGGTGTGCATTGCTAATACCATGAATTTCTAGGCATTAGTAATGCAATTGGTTTAATGCATGCATTAACATGATAAAAGACCCAATTGCCCCTCAATACTTTTTTTTACATCTTTTCCCCCATAATAGTGGAAAATATATTTGTAAATAATTTTTTTTATGCATGCATGCTATTTTTAATGCATCAAACCAAACAAAACATTAAAATATCTATGTATAATTAATGCAGGCATAACTAATACATGCATTGCTAATTCAAACATTACTAATACACTCTACCAAACGACCCCTTAGTGAGTTATTTAAATGACCCAAAACATGTAGAAAATCAATTTTTTCATAATTAAATCCTCTCATTAACTCCTAAAATTCTACGCTCAAGAACTTTAAGAAACATCATTCATCAAACTTCCCTACTAAGGTATGTAAGGCATCAAACTTCTCTACTAAGGTATGTAAGGCTTCAATGAGAGAATGATGGCAAATATAATTTTTTAACATCTTTTGAACTACAAAACAAAATTGTATAAAAAAATTATTTTTTATTAAATAAAATAAGAAGCTATTAGGTGTGAATTGTTTCTTTCACCAACTTTTCCAAGTATTAAAGTGTTTAAACCTATTTAAAAAATTAGAAAAAGTTCAAAAATATTCTCATACTCTTCACCAACTCAAGTAATTATTATCTTTTTGTGCAAATTGTCTAATGTCTATGCGCACCAATTGTAAAATCTGTCCGCTTCCAATTAATTAGAAGACATCATAATATATAAAAAATTAAATAAACACTCAAATTTGACTTTAATTGATAAGATTTTTAAAAAAAATATAGAAATGAAATCTCTTGACATCTTATAATTTGTCCACAAGAAAACGACTTTTTCAAATATCTTAATTGTAAAAATAAAGTTCATGTCTCTTATGTATAAATAAATATAAAAATAAATATCTCTTTCAAAAAGTATATAACTTTTTTTAAAAAGTTTGTATGCGATTAGAAAATCATTTTCTTCTTCAATTTTGAATATGCACATTAAGACACCTTAACTTGTCTTCACTATAATATTTTAAAAAATATATTATTTAATATATACTATTTTTGTCCCGAATTAATAATTGTTATTTTATTTTAAATTTTCGTCACTAATATAATTTGAAAATCTCCTTTTTGAATAATTTTTAGCTAGACATAAAAAAATTAAGGAAAAAAATATTTATTTTTAACTCCGTAATGTATTAATATAATATCTACGGGAGCAACGTAATAATCTTGAAAGTTAGAGTTTTACGTATGATTTATGTACAAGTCATAACCATAGTTCTAGATTTTACAAGTTTTTTGATTGATAATATAAATATGAATAAAAATCTTTTCTTGCCTTATTTGTCCCATTACCTCTTCATTAATTCAAAGTGTGTTTATCAATTTTGCAAGTTTTTTCAATATGTGATAGCCACGTGTGCTGCTTTTATTGGTGAATGTAAGCGTTCCGCATATTTTTAATTTTATTTAGGATTTGTGAAATTGAAATTGAATATTGAGTTGTGTTTGCCTGGGCATCGGATCGGGTTGTACTGGTATCGATCCGGTATCATTCTGGTCCGTTCCGGCTTGGTAGTCTACAGAATGGGATATCGTGAATCGGTATTCGGGACGGAACGGAATCACAATTTTATCCCGATAATTCCGGTATGGTTAATCTCGGTATATTTCGGTTCCGTTTCGATTCGGTCCGGTTCCTGTCCGGTAATCTGATTAATTATTTTTTATTAATTAATTTATATTTTATTATTTATATATAGGCATATTTTCAAAATAAAAATAAAAATTGGGTTGGATTGATATTTTTAAAATTTGTTTCATTGTTTTATCCTTATTTTTATTTAATTTTTTTAAAATTACAAACTTAAGTTATTTAAATTACAAGTTATAAGTATAACTTATAACATATTAATAAGTAATAACTTATAAACTTCAAAAGATTCAAAATTTCAAATCTTGAAAACTTAAGCTCAAAAACTTTAAAACAAAAAAACTTTATTAAAGAGAAGACAGAGGTGAAATGGGCTTGTCCTAACAAATTGTACACATTAAGTTTTTTTCTTTTTTTCTTTTTCTTTTGTCCTTTTTTTAACATTTTCTGGCCCATGGCCACAATTATATTATTGTATTGCTATGAAAAAAATAAAAAAAATAAAAAAATAAAAATGTATCGTTCCGTTTATCCCATTCCGTTTCATTCTAGTTTTGATTCGGTCCAGTCCGATTCCATCTCGATATATAATGGGACGGAACGGAACCTACTATCCATCCCGATAATTCCGATCCGGTTCATCCCAGTACCGGTCAACAAACCGATCAACCCATTCCGTTCGATCCGATACCGGTTCGTTCCGATCCGGTCCGGTGCCCAGCCTTTGGTTATACTATTTGCAGAGATAAAAAGAGAGCATCTCATTTGAAATTTATGATAATGAAATTGGGAAACAGATTTGAAACAGTTTTTTTAAAATTTGATATCCAACTGTAAGTTGGATTTAGATATTTTATAACCAAAATCAAATTTGACATATATATATATATTTTAAAAAAGTGAATAATTCTCATAGTCTAACAACTTCTGCTTTTTCAAATAGAGGCGTTTGTTGTAAGGTCGTCTAGTGGAATCATTTTTTCAAGACATACGAAAAATCTAAGTTATACAAGTAAATAACTATCCTAATATTAGTCGGCACCGAACCAACCCACTTATGGAAGAGGTAGATAAAGGTAGGCAAAAGAAGTATTGATGAGAGCTAATTAGACATGACATGAGATAACTTCAACTTACTACGAACATAATCTTAGATAGGAGATTATGGATGATGCATTATTGAAAATCTTACGAAAAATACTTTCATCACGATACTTGTATGGAATTCACCAAATCTTGAGGCGTGCTAGACACTGTCCCCAGGATTCAACAAACTCTTCTAATATAAAATTAGGAGCTAGAAACTAATAAAGATTCAATAGATCAAAGAAAATCCAACACAATAAAATAGGGAAAATAATATAAGTTTAGCTCTATGATTTTTTTCGCTTCTACCTTCTCAAAATTACATAAACAAGATTATATATGCAAAGGAAAATAAGCACCAACGTCTCAAATGAAAAGAAACTAAAGTGTACGTAAGAGTGAATGCATAAAATCATTAAAGACAATAATTGAAGACAATTTAATTTGGTTAAAAATAGACGTTGCAACAGCCATATATTTTATCAACTTTAATAGTGATTTATGACATAATAAAAAAGATGTTAACACTCATTTAATAGAATAAATATAGATAATAATATCAATATTTATTTTTGAGATATTAGAATCATTTTTTCAACACGAGTTAAGGTAAAGGGTAAGTTAGGTAGTTGAGAGTAGTCTTGTTTTTCTTCTTCTTTACTTTTCCATTTCTATTACTATTAGTTTTTCTTTCACTTTGACTATCATATTATTTTGTTGCACTGATTGTCCCTTTGTTTTGTCATGCTTTCTCTAGCATTGTGTCTTGATTTCTTTTCTCTCGTTGTTTTATTTTTCCGAAATACTCTTACTTGAACCGTGGCTCGTGGATCTATCAGATACAACTTCTCTATCTCTCAAGATAGGAATAGGTGTGCATAAAAACTATTCTCTTCAGACCCTACTCGTAGATTACATTGTGTATGATAGAGACCAAGTCCAGTCTGGCTTGCTCAATCTTTTTGTATGATGCCCTTAAACTCCCTATTGTTCAATTGAGTCAATTTTGGGCTTTGAGCTTTAGTCATGTATTCTTTATTGGATTAAACCCCTTGCTGCCCTTTCCATACCTTATCAATTGATAAAATTATGCACGATTGTGTTGCTTTACCCTAGTCTTCACCAAACTTAAACCAACTTAATTAAGTTGCTCCTTTTTGATGTAGTTTTTGAGTTCTTTTTGTTAATACCTCTTGTGTACTTCCATGTCATTTCAAAACAATAGTAGATAGATGAATAAATATATGAATTTGATTTACATACATGACCAATAAGCTATAAAAACTGTATTAGTTTTATTAAATGTGAATTCAGAATTTAAAATTGATGAGTTTAGTAATGAAGTCATGAATCATAATAAATAAGAGATGTGAATTCAAAATTTAAAATTGATGAGTTTAGTAACGAAGTCATGAATCATAATAAAAGAATTCAAAAAATAATAATGTAAACTTGCACAATGAGTGAATATATTGAGCTATCAATGGGATTAAAACGTTTTGATAAAGGTATTGATCAGTTCAACACTTTTCAATACACTTCGCCACGCCTCTAGGGAATTCGTCTTTTGATGCTCTTAGCACTAAATTCATTGTATGATTATAAAATTATGGACCCATATCTAACATGTGTTGATAATTTAGTGAACTTCATATATATGTGTATGTATTTGTGGTTTGTGGTGCAAATAAAATATACTGAGCCATTGCTCAAATGTTACATCCGCCCTGCCTTTAAATGTTATATAGTAAATGTTATCTTATTTTCAAAATTACAAACTAGTTCTACAAAGGAATATTTGTAGATATTTTTGTGTTGTAAAGATTAATATATAATTAGTATGTTAGAAGTTAAACTCTGCATGAGTTTAACAAAAGAGACAAACATAGAGAAAAATAAACAGAGAAAATTTATCGTATGCGAGCCATAAAAATGGAGAACATCCTAATAAGGGAAAATTCTCCCTTTAATGAGCTAGAGCTCTATGTGATGTCGTAGAGGTGAAGTTAGGATTAAGAATTTGGGGTTCTAAAAGAGAGAGTGGTTCGAACCCACAACTCTAGCGTTTCACAGTCACTTCTATACCATCGAACCGGGTTCACAAGTTAATATACATATATATTTATTTAATTTTTTCTAGTAAAAATATAGGGTCTACAGAAAAGCTACTGGATTCGTCTAAACCCACGAACCGTCGGACAAACCCCCACCTAGCTGCCTCTGTGTAACATGAATTCATAATGAGTTAGGCGAATTCAAAATAATCGAACTAGTAATTCTGGATACAAACTTGAACCGTTGACCTCCAAAAAGTCATCCTCATGATTGGGTTGACCAACTTTCGTGTTTGCCTCTAACTACATGCAATTTGGCATTAACAAATATATATTTTATGAATTAACGTGCTCTCAACTACTAGCTAGCCATTGTAGCCAAATATCCTCTTAATTAATTATAGTATATAGTTTCTCCACATCTCATTTCTTAATTTCTCGACTAGTTGTTTCATACACTAAATTCTTTCTCCAAAAATACAAACAAACTCCTAAAACATAAATTCCATCAATTTTATCAATGGAGAAGGAGAAAAATCGCGATCGCAACAATATTATTCCTCGATCATCAGCCAATTCTCCTCGTTTACTTAGAAGCAAAAGTGGAATGTCACTCCCAGAAATTCACACAATCGACTCTGTTCCACCAAAGCTAGTCAATCGGTCAAAATCGACCACAAAATTGCGATCAAACAGTAGAGGAGAAGAAAATGTTAGCCCATTGAGGATGATCAAGAACAACAAAAAATTCCAAGAAATTGAAGATCATCATAATCATAGTACTTTTGCTAAATTCTTACAAAAACGCGATAATGGATCAAAATCATCATCAACAACAACAACAACAGCAACAACAACGTGTGTTAGTACAAATAATAATTCGCGATCTGCATGGGCATTGTCACCGGGACGTCCTTTACCTATAGTCCCTAAGTCACCTAGCTCGAGAAAGCTGAAAATGGACACGTCTAAGGACGTTAGTGATAGTGGTGGTGGTCGTGGTGGTGTTACTGACGTTTTAAAGTATTTTAAACAGAAAAAAGTTTCGCCGATACTAGAAGAAGATTTTCATCAGTATCGTCTTATGAATAATAGATTAGTACAATGGAGATTTGTCAATGCTCGTGTTGAGGCTTCTATGACAGCAATCAAGAGGGTTGCACAGGTAAATTTTTTTATGAATTAATTAATTCTTCCATAGGTAGAGTAATTACTTTTAAGTATGATAATTTATTATTTTAATTTATTGTACTAAGTTACAAAATTAAATAATAACGAAAAAACAACATATATATACAATTATACATATATGTTGTATCCATTTTTATTTTTATTTTAAAAAAGGCCTAAACTGTTAAATATAGTCCTAGAAAACACAAATAGGTGCCATGTACATTAAATTGCGTAGCCACATTGATCATCAACTCACTTTATATAATATTCACGCGATATCACTTGCAAATTAAAACTTGATGTCTTTCACCATACGTGACATATACCATAAACTTACGTAAATCCTACTAGTTTAAGAGCTAATTACTTAGATATACTCTAGTTTACAATATTACGTATTTTACCAAATTTTGGTCCCCCGGATACGTCTAGCTAGATGCATGTATGTCGAATACATAAGGTCAAAATTAGGTGTAATTTGTTCTTGATACATTGTATCCAAGTGGATTCTCATGTATTTGGGATACATAACAAATCCCACTCGCCTGACTCGTCTCTCTCCCATCTCACTCGCCACTATCCCATGTATCTGGTATCCCAGATACATGCGAATCACACCAGATACATACAAATACATGTATCTAGTGTCATTCGTATGTATCTGGTATACATACGAATCTTGCTCGCTTCCCTCTCCAATCTCTCTCGTCTCTCTCCCTATTTTCTTGTAAATGATAGCAATAATACATGTATCTATGTGTATTTTCGTCAATATATGGTAGGAAACTCTTAATTAGTGGCAAGATATGTAATATTATGAAAGTATAAGTAATGATAGTATATATGATAGTGAAACATATTTAATTATGTAGTTTTTTCTTCTTTATAAGTGCACATTCTCATTTATTTTTTTCTTGGTGATGAGAACAGAAGAAGGTGTTCAATGTATGGTTAAGAATTTCAATTATGAGAAATTTCACAGCTGAGAAGAAAATTGAAGTCCAAAAAATGAAACATGATATAAAAATAAATAAGATTATGAACGCTCAAAATTGTTTACTTAGAGAGTGGCAAAGACTAGACTTGAAAAATTCTGAAGCTGTTGGAAGGGTAGCAAGAAAATTATCAGCAATTTCTCTTTGTCTTCCACTTGTTGATGGAGCTGAGGTATTTAATTTTCTTTTACACGTTTCTTAAAAAAATTAATTAGAAAAGTTTTTTTCGACTATTTTATCCTTTTTATTTGAAATAACATTTTTAGAAATTAAAAGAAATAATATTCAATTATTTGGACAGGCAAAAGTTATGTCGATTTACGATGCTATGATCTCAGTAGAGGAAGTTATGGACGGTATACATGATTTTATTATGAATATGCAATGGCAGGTAATTAAAATAAAATAAAATTATCCATTCCAAAAACATATAATATATATATATATATATATATATATATATATATATTTACTATAATCTTTTCGCGAGTTTTATATCTTAATAATTATCTATTTTCATTTACCTACTTAAACAATCATTCATGTGTAATTGTATTAAAACATGCTTCGATGCTGCGTTGGCCTATCGTGCATGTATTGTTGATTGAAAACAAATATTTGACAAACATATTTAGTTAAGATATGAAACTCGTTAAAAAAATGATAAATTTAGATTTATTTCAACAATTAGCTCTTAAAAAGATGTTCATAGGAAATTGGTTCATCGTTAAAATATTAACGATAAGCCAATTTCTGTGGGAATTATTTGTTTTTTTAATAGTGATTAGAATAATGAAGAAAATTAATAATGTTTTTTTGTTTTTAAATTGGTTTTCCAGGTTGAGCAGTCATGTTATCTGCTCACACAACTTATAGTAATTTTAAAGCAGGAGGAAGAGTTCTTGGAGGAGCTAGAGAGTCATTTAAAAACAGTTGATTCTTTAGAGGTAAGATCTTTTTTTATTTTTTTAATTATTATTATTATTATTATTATTATTTTTACTTTTAACTTCTTTGATGACCATAAATTAAACATGCACACTCTTGTTTGTCATGAAAATTAATTTTCGTCCTACCAAATAAAACTTATAATAAGTATACATTTTTCTTAAGAGGAGCACACAAAGTATCTCAGTTGCGTTCAGGGCCGACTCAACAACATTGAGGGCCTAAAGCGAAATTTAAGATAGGGGCCTTAATATTTTATTTTTTCATTATATATACTTTTATTGAAAATCTACTTTTCTAGTTATTTTAGATGCGAAATCATTAAGTACTATTTTACAATCAATTTGCTTAAATAATTCCTTTTCAAATGATAATATAGCTAATTAATTAATTCAATCTCTCTTGAGACATTGTTGATCTTAAAGAAGATTTAATCAATCTTAATTTCGAAAAAACTTCTTTCGGTCGAGGCAACAGTTACATGAACTGTTGATATTATTCTATAAGCAAAATGTGTATTTGAAAAAGAATCAAATCTTTTTATTTGATTGAGTATTTTCATTAGATCATTATCTTCTACTTGAATTATTTCTCTTAACACTTTTAATTCAAAAAATAAATTTAAACCATCAATATCAGAATAAGTATTATGTGTTAAAGAAAGTTAAAGGTTAAGACAATATTTTTTAAATTCTCATCATCTAGTGATCTCAATATTTTACCACTAAATAAGAAATCAAAAATATTTTCATATGCTTCAATTGGTTCAAATATTTTTTTGAAGTGAAAAAAATAGTTTAATCTACTTTACATATATATAAAGTAATCAACTCTTAAAGATTCTTCAAGGGACTTTGTGATTTTGTTATCCATATTTTCATCAAATTGTTTCTTACGAAATTTAGGTTTATATTCATCTCATATACAATTTCCTTAGTAGAAATCATAGCACTCATAATAATTTTTTTTTTTAAATTGAGCCCCCAAAAAATATGGGGCCCCAAGCGATGACTTTAATGGCCTAGGGATTAAGACGGCCCTGATTGCGTTCATGCAAAATTCAGAGAAAATCACATATCAAATATATATTTTATTAAGAGAGGTCAAGATATTCATGAAGTATAAGATATGAGATCAAGATTTTCATTATAACAATATATGGTCAATGAGCATTATTAGCATTATGCCTTGAGATCAAACCTTTGTGCTTTTTAGTACAAGATTTTGAGTCTTATATATTTACAATTTCACCATCAAGGCATCTTAAAATTGAATTGTATTCTATATAAATAAATATATATAATATGTATCTAATGTGATATGTATGAATTTATTTTCTGAATTATTTTCACATCCTAGATCTATAATTTGACTCATGCATCTCCTTAAAGGATCGGAGTTGAGTGAAACTAAAGTTTCATGTTTGATTTTGAATTAGAAACTTAATAATTGATATCCACTATATATCCATAGCCTTTCGAGCTAACAATGTGGCTTCTAGATTTTATTTGTGGTGACCTTAATCTATTTGTTGTGGTGGTGGCAAGAGTCGCTAAAATGTAACTTTTTGTGACAACGCAATGTTGTCACTATTAAGTTTCAACGATTAGCTTTTTCTCAACGATTTTTTAATCGCCATGAAAAATCTCTTTTTTTAGTAACTAATTTCTAATTATTTTGGTGTAGATTTAGTACATCTATAAAGGGTACATATTTTTCGAAAACCAATAATCTCTTTGTATGTGTAGGTAGAAGAGGAAACCTTGAGAGTACATTGTATCCAATTGGCTAAGGAGAGGACAACAAGATGGGAAGGAGCTTAATCCTAAAGATATTTTGTTTTATTTTAGCCAAAACACACATTTTTGAGATCTACTTGATATCATTATATTTTTGTTGCATTTTGTAATCCTTAATATCATTATCTATTTGTTAGTTCACGAGTTTATAACAATTATGAGAAAAATTTACAAATAATCACTCAGAAATTAAAATACCTGAAATTCCACTAATTAAAATTTTAAAAGGAAACATTGAGTACTTATCCTATATGATTATACCAATCCCCCACAATTGAAAAAAAAAAAGACTAAAGAAAAGAAACCCCGAATCCCCAATTATATTAACACTCCACATTGGCCTTTTGTGCCAAACAAACAAGAGCAATTGAATTGTCACCACCACTTCCGGGCAACTTCCTCTTGGGTTTGGCCTCTTGTAACATGGACACAACATCCCTCATGGAAGGCCGGTCAGCCGGGTTCCGGCTAGTACATAGCAACGCCACCCTAAGCATCAACATCATTTCCTCCCTCACTCGAGGACACGAAGCACCAATATTTTTATCCAAAACATCATTTATACCGTTTTTAATCTTCATCTTGGACCTTATCCAATCCACAATGCTATTTCCATCGCCAAATTCCGAATCTACTGATCTTTTTCCCGACAAAATTTCCATTAGCACCACTCCATAGCTATAAATGTCACTCTTTTCGTCCACTTGCAACGTATACGCATATTCTGCACCATAAAAATATAAAAACGTACAAAGTTAGATCAGTGATATGAATATTATATTATCTATTATTATGTATAGTGTAAAAAGATTAAATCCTAAACATATTTGATAGAATTATATTTGATTCGATTTGATTTTACAACCATCACTAGCAAATAAGATAATTAAGTGAGATCACAACTATCTTGCACAAGAGAAATTGAGTTATCACAACATTTTGGCTTTTATAGCCCAAAGTATTTGACTTTTGAATTTATATGTTTAATAAAGAATATAGTACTAGGACTAATAAATTAAAGGGTTTTATAATCATGAAGATTCATATATAATACTTTGGGAAAATCTTTGTGGGTCCAAAGAAATAACATAAAGTGAAAATCAAAAGCCTTAAGAGCCAAGGGGTGAATTCACGCGCAATAGTGGACATGGTCCCTAAAAGGTTAAAACAATTATAAGTAGTAAATCACGGAGAAAAAGAGAAAAAATAAAAATAAAAATGGTAATGATGGTGCCATCAGAGGCGAATCTAAGAGTTGAAGACTTCGGATGTATTATGGGTTTGTTCTACTGAATGATCATGAATTAACTTGAATCCCTTATCTAGCAATCACTTATAATAAAAACTATAAAATGTGGATCTGGTTAGGCTCGAACCTAGGTCGAGAGGGCAGATGCATTGGCCTGTACCAAGTGTCATTCTATACTTTTCATGGAGGCACTGCTAATTATATCTAATTGTTGTCAGTTTCTCAAAATAGATATACATATATGATCATGATTTTTTCCAAAGTTAACGGGTGCACGTGCACCCCAACCTATATACATGCACGTTTGCCTCTAGGTGCCATGTCACCCTTATAACGGAAATATCCTCCCCCACCCCCCGAATGAGCTCAAATTAGGCCTTTTCTATCGTCACTGAACCAACAACACACTTTGTACTGAATTTTTCAATACAAATATATAACCATACAAAAATTACTGAATTTCCGAAAATCATATCCAATACCCTAAGTCCGCCCAAAGTAGGAGGATTCACAAAGAAAGTGGATACATTGAAAAGGACCAAACAAAATGATGAAGTTCACCAAAAATACAATATGACATGATACCACGTTAAGCACGCAACTGACCCTTTTCGTCACCCTACACAACAGACTAAACCGACACGATCGATGACGAAACATTTTTGGATAAACATAACACAACATAAAAAATAAAAAATAAAAACACAAAAAAAACCTTAATTATTAAAATAATAAGCATGAATAAATTCAACTTTTTTTTGTTCACACAGTCTTTTGTGGGAAAATATTTTTATGAAATAATTGTTGTTGTTACTAATATTGGCAAATCGAAGACGTTTTGATGATCTTTTTGAGTGTTAAAGATAATAATAATGTTTAAAGTGTTAGTGGGACAAACAATATGAAATTAAAATTAAGATAATTTTTTTGAAAAAAGATTTCGACTATAAGAAATGTGATTTTCATGGCCACCTCAAAAGTTGTCACTAAAAGTAATATTTTAGGGGTTTCCATCGTAAGTAGTAATTTTACAGACAACTAGCTCGGTCACCACGATTTATAATACTTCGTGACAGGTTTTATAGAAACGCCACTAATACGGAGTATGGACCCCTATAAAGACAACAAACATACATATAACACAACATCAAACTATTATATTTCAAAATCATGCATGTTGTAATTCAAATTGTATCCTCTCGACTACTAAATCGATCATTGAAAAAATTAAGTGAGATTCGAAATTACTTACCGGGTGCAATGTAGCCATAAGATCCAGCAATGACGGACATCGATTCGTCGCATTCAATCAATTTAGCAACCCCAAAATCAGCAACCCTAGCTTCCATTTCACCATCAAGAAGAATGTTGCTAGGTTTTAGGTCACGATGAACAATGACAGGGTCACAATCATGATGAAGATAACAAATCCCTTGTGCAACACCAAGTGCAATTTTGTACCTAGTAAACCAATCACCAACCAAATTTGCATCTTTGTTCTTGTCATGTAACAAGTCATCAAGGCTACCATTAGGCATGTACTCATACAACAACATAGTACATTCATTGTTACTACAACAACCTAGTAGTCTCACAATGTTCCTATGTCTTACATTGCCTAACACATCCACCTCTGCCAACACGCCACGTCGTTTCCTCGTTGTCTCCTTGTGTTGCTTCCCCGCCCATAGCTTCTTCACCGCTATGATATCGCCACCTGGCATTTCCGCCTTGTACACTGTACCTATATATAGACACGCACACACAACGGTGGATTCAGAATATAATCTTAGTATTCAAGCTTTCAAACTATTTTGGAAGTTACTCATGTACTTCTAAGAGATTTTGCACATGATTTCTCTATGTTCGACTTCACTAACACTATAGATCATCTACTAGTTGCGGACCCCATTTTGAGTTTCACTTGAAATTATATCTAATAGACAGAGACAAATCTAGAATATAATCTTAGTAATCAAGACTCATGCTTCTTTTAAAATTACTAATGTCAAAGAGATTTTGCACATTTATCTATATATGCTCAACTTCACTAACACTATAAATCATCCACTAGTTGCGGACCCCATTTTGAGTTTCACCTAGAAATTGTACATTATACCTATAGACAGAGGCGAATCTAGAACAAAATCTTAATATTCAAGATTTCGATTTTCTTGAAAACGTAATTTTGAAATGTACTATTTATTCTACTAATGCTTGAGAGACTTTGCACATTTCGACTTCAGTAACACTATAGATCATCCACTACCTACGCGCGGACCCCATTCTAAGTTCAAGGTGGAGATTGTACATTATATCTATAGATAGAGGCAGATCTAGAATATATTCTTAATGGATTTAAGGATCGGAGTTATTTGAAAGTGCACTGTGCACTCAAAACTTAATATTTTTAATAATTTTAGGTAAGAGAAGATCTAGTCTATCTTATACTTGTCCATTTGAGATTTTTATTAATAAATTCCACATTGTCAACTTGTCTGGGTGATGTTAGCATTTTAAAAAAATAAATATGTACACCAATTTAGTATGATTTTTCCACCACATATACTTAATGAAATATTGCGGGTTCAACTGAACTCAGTACTAACAATATAGATTCGTTAAGTACCTGCAGACCCCATTCCGATGATCTTATCTGTGATTGCTATGCTTTCGAGTACATCATCTGCTGTGAAATTCAACCTTTTGAATGCTGTTAACTTCCACGGTCCGATTTCCTTGTCACATGGAAATCTTCGATTGTAATTTGAATGAAAATATCGAATTGCCACAATAAGAATGATAATTACTACTCCAAATGCTGCAGACGCAATCCATACTATCAATGCACCATCTGTTTTCTTTGAATGGTTCGAAAAATCTGTCTTTCCATCTTTGAGTTCATCAGTCCTGCACGGATTATGTATGATAGTACCACAAAGACCTTCGTTTCCTACGAAAGACGAAGGATGGAACGTTGAAAACATAGACCCTGAAGAAGGCAATGGACCTGTGAGCTGATTATACGACACGTTGAAATGTTCCAACGTGCTAGACTTTTCGAAATTGGAAGGGATTGTTCCTGTGAGAAAATTATGTGACAAATCAACGTCTGTTATCGAAGGAATACCAGATATTTCCCAGGGAATGATTCCTGTAAATGAATTTCGTCGAAGATTTAGAGAAATAAGCTTTTCACAATGTTCAATGTCCCATGGAATGCTACCATTGAGATTGTTTCCTTCAAGTTCGATTTTGTAAAGACTTTGACATCCTTTGAAATCAGGGAGATTTCCAACAAGGCCAGAGTAACTTGCTGAGAATATCTGTAAATTCGGGGCGTTCCAGATATTATCAGGCAAGTTACTACCGAAAAAATTCTCAGAAATGTTCAAGTACATCATTTTCGGGGCATTTCCAAAATCTTTTGGAATTTGCCCCGAAAATTTGTTCTTGCTGATGTCCATGTAAATGAAATCAGGCAAAAAACCGAATCCTGATGGAATCGTGCCATTGAGTTTGTTGTCTTGGATTCTCAATCTGGATAAAGCGTTGCAGTTAGTTAAGGATGAAGGAATCTCACCACTAAACTCGTTCGAAAACAGAATGAGTTTAACTAAGTTGTTGCTGAGGCAGAGATTTTGGGGAATTGGACCAGATAAATTGTTTGAGGACACATCAAGTTTTTGTAACTTAGCATTTGATCCTAACATTCGCGGTAAAATTCCAGTGAGTGAATTGTTCCAAAGAGCTAACAATTCGAGATTTGGTAACTCACCAATCCCTTCAGGGATTTCACCTGATAAGTTATTGTTCATCAAATACAACATGATTAGCTCTTTCAACTCTGAAAATCCTGAAGGAATGTTGCCTGAGAGACGATTATCCGATAAATCCAGTGATTTCAGCAATGTGAGTTTGGAAAAACTCGAGGGAATTGTACCGATAAAATGGTTCTTGAAAAGAAATAAGGATTCAATCTTTGTTAAATTTCCAAGCTGAATTGGAATTTCACCTGAAAGATTAGCTTGTGAGATGTCAAGATAAGCTAAATTCGATAACGAGGAAAATCCAGGAGGAACATTTCCAGTATAATTGTTGTATCCAATTTCAAGATGTTCGAGTTGGTTCAACAATCTCAATTCTTCTGGAATTTTCCCACTCAGTGAATTTCCGGCTAAATGTAGGAATTTCAACTTGTTGAAATTCCCATAACTTGCCGGAATTTCACCAGTAAAGTAACTGCCACCAAGATTCAAGTACTCAAGAGTTTGTAGCCCAACAAGTTCTACAGGCAACGCGCCTGTAAAACTGTTGCTATAGGCATTCAAGTGTACTAGGGACTTGAGATTCGTTAGCCTGTCAAGAGGGAATGCTGAATTGAAATAGTTATGACTAATGTCAAGTGTTCTAAGAAATGGGAATTCGAAAATGATGGATGGTAAAGGTCCATCAAATGAATTTCCACTTAAATTCAAGTGATGTAAGTGTATCAAGGATGCAATATTTTGAGGTATTTTACCAGAAAGATTCCTCTTTGAGAGATTAAGTGATGTAATGTGACTTGTTTTTGTGTCACATTTGATGCCTGACCATGAACACCAAAAGGGTTGTGAACCAAAATTTGAGAAAGTTGATGTAGGATTCCAATCTTGAAATGTATTGTTTGGATCTTGAAATGAAGATTTTAAGGATAAAAGTGAAATGAGTTGAAGAGGAAAATTTGAAGTAGTGAAAACAAGTGAAAATTGTATGAGAAGGAAGAAAATTGTAGTGAGAAAGAAATGTTTCATGGTTATGAGATTGTAAGAAAAAATTGGTTGAGGAAAATAAGGTATGTAAAGATGAGTGGTAAATTTAAGGGAAGTAATGTTTTGATGGTTAGAATTAGCTTTTTGTTCATGATGATTAGTTAATTTCTTGTTTTGTTTTTTTTGGTGTGAAGAGATAGAGAAAGGAAAAGAAAAAGATTCACATGTATAATCCCTCAAGAAAGGATTTAACTTATAATCCCACCGTTTTAAGATATTAGTCACGTTTTACTTATCGAGAGTCGAAATATATAAATTATTTATCAATTTAAAGTTGTGATTTTTTAAATTTGAAATTGTGTTTGGACATACATTTTTTACTTGGAAAAAAATTTGAAATTTTGTGAGAAAAAAATCCAAAAATTGGGAGCTTGAAAATATTTGAAGATCATATTTTCAAAATCTGATCAAATTTCATGATCAAACAAATATTTGAATGTCATATTTTCTATTTACGTTTCCTTGCTCATATACATAAATTATACATGAATTCTACATATATAATATATTAGTCGGTTAACTAAACAACTATTCCTTCTGTTAATTTTTACTTGTCAATTATTCTAAAAATAAGTTCACTTTTATTTGTCACTTTTAACATATTATGATTTTTTTTCATGTTTTACTCTTAGCATTCATTACTTATTTCTCAAACCATTTCTTAAAACCTGATACTAGACATCAGGGGTAATGTGATGATCATGTTAATCATTATTTTTTTAATGAATGTGCCAAATTTAAATATGACAATTAAAAGCGAATGGAGAAGGAAGTATTTAAGATATTAAGCTCAAATTCCAATACATCTACAATACCAAATTTTCTTCTTCCTCTTAGTTTTTTTGGTTGTTACTTCTTTATGTGTAACTTCCATGCTTCTACTCACACAATTCATCACTCCATTTGATAAAAGACAGTGAGTCTGTTTTATTTCTTTTCCGTCTTCTTTTGCTTTCTCTGTGTCTCTCTTTATTTATTTATATTTCTCTCAGTATTTTATTTTATTTTTGTTTTTATCCAAAGCACTACTTTTTCATCATTCCTCATTTGCTTTTTCTTTAATAATCCCAACAGATTGATATTGATTTTTTGGCAACAGTAGTCTCAGGATCCAAGAAAGTTATTTTCCATTTCTCACCTAATGCTATTTTTTTTAATTGACATAATACATAAATATATCATTTAATTTGGTTTCAGTTGACATTTTTATCTTTCAACTTTGAGTGTATATAAGTAGACATTCAAACTTATACAAACATATGTGTCCTATATGGCAGTCTATGTGACAACTCGCAGCCTACATGGCGTTTTATGTGTAATATGTCATTAAGAACGCGTGTGTCTACTTGTTTAATTTTATACAAGTTTAAGTTCTACTTGTGCATACTCAAAATTAAAGGACATAGATATCAGCTGAAACCAATTTAAAAAACTCATTTATGTATTATGCTTTTTAAATTTTATTGATTCTCCTTTTTTTAGTATATTTTCTTCTTTGAACTACTAAACAACAAATATTGATTCCAAAGGAATAACTTAGTGGGGATTAAGATGTTGTAATTTGAACCATAATATAATAAATTTGAATTTTAATAAAAGAGCATCTCTAATATATATTTAAGTTTTTAGGGAATTCAAATTCAGTGAAAAAATAAATAATGTATGATATAAAGTCTAATTAATCCCCTCCAATAAGTAATGATACTAATTTTCACCTAATTAATGATGATTAGCATCAATTTGTTGTGGTTACCCTACTGAATAATGATTATTGTTATGTACAAAAAAGAAAGAAAAATTTCTTGGAGTTTTTCAAAAAAGGTTGTTTGCCTTTTTCTCCCAAATTTAACTGGAAAAAAAATATCCACCAAAATGTTTAATTCAATAGAATTTTTCACTTTATTAATTAATGACTATTAGTATCAATCAGACACTCAAGATTGTGAGGTAGCAATCAAGAAGGTTAGTTAAAAATTATGAAGTGTCTGATTTAAATTGGAGCAAAGTTAGAAACGCTAGTAATTTCTTCTTATTTATCCTAGTTTTAGTGCATATAAGTATTTAATACATATTATTGATGAGAGGTGCATAATATCCTGTAAAATCAATCGAAATATACATAGATCCAAATACGACGTCAATAAAAAGAGAGAGAAGATGATTAGTAACCATCAATCGTCCTTCCATTCCATGAATGATAAACTATATGCTTAAGAACATTAATAATTCATTATGTTCAAGTACTTCATTGTAATAACATTTTTAAATTCAGTGTGAATTATTAATTTCATTTTTAAATTATTTAAAAATTTTCATTTACTCGGCTAACTGAACTTAAATACATTCTTGATCTTGCAACATGATCAGTGAAATACACTACTAAATTCTCAATAGGTTTAGGGATGTTTGCAACACTTCTCTCGGATTTTTATTAAGAGCTTCATACTCTTACAAGAGTTTGAGACCATTTGCTATGTCATGTGATAGATAGGGGGTATGAATCCTAGTTTAGTTAGTCAAGTAAAAGAACGTTTTTAAAGTTATCAATAATTCAAAAACAAAACTAATAATTTACATCAAGTTCAAAAATATTTCCAATACCTCTTCTAATTTTCTTTATAAAAGGGAAATAAAAACACATATATTGTAGTTCACAATATTATCCAAAATATTTCTGACTGCGACACCAGAATTACTTATTGGTACAATTTATTTATTTTTTGTGACACCTCATTCAATTATGGTTATTAATCATTGTACTGTATCTGCAAGGCAGTTAATATTTTCTTTCAAGTGGAAAATATTTCCTCCGTACTTACATATTATTCTAAGTTCTGGAAAATGTACAAAATGTAGTAAGATGTATTAAAATATTCAGAATGAATCCCATAGTAAATTAAAGTGATGATGACAATTTGGACATTTAGGGGAAGTGAATGTATTTGATACCAGCTGTTTCCTATCAAAATTTGACTTTGTTAAGTTTTTAAATAATGAACATTACTTTCTATTATTAAAAAAAAATGATGATTGTATGCATTGACAAATAATACTAAAGCTTTAAATATTGTCTCTAATTGTAGAATTTACATTTGATTTAGGGAGACTTTCGATTGTTGGTTAGAATTATACATATACTAATAATATATAGTTAGTTATGCGGATATTTTCTCAAATTTGAGCTTGGGAATGGAATTTATTTTTCCCTTGAATAAGTCTTACATGACATGATATTGGTTTAATATGTGCAAATACTAGAGTATATGATTTAGAAAAAGATGGTTAAATTATTGCATAAGAGCGGAGATTTTACTCTGTGCGCACCCAAAGGATAGCGACTGCGGATTTTCCTTGTTATCAATTTTTTTTTTGGCTAAATTGATATAGACCAATAAAAATTGTGGTGGAGTGTTAAGTACTTATTTATCCTAAACCAGAGGTTTTGGGTTCAAGTTTCCTTGGGTAGGGAGTCGCTTTTGTTAGGAAGAACTTTACCCTCAAATTTGGAACTTTCTAACACAAATTTAAATTTAGTCAGAATTCAATATGGATATCTAACACCACGTGAGAAATAAAATTATATGTTTGGTCAACACTCAACGAGCTGCAGGCAGTTCACTTCATTAAATACACTAAAAAAAGTTAGTCGGGGCGGGTCAGAAGAAGAACCGAACACCAAAAGAGTAGAGCCCATTTTAGGGAAAAGTGCTGGGCCCACTTTAATGGGCCCCCAAAATAGACAGCCCATTTTATCTGCTTTTTGGCGTCATACGTGGCTCATCACGCTTTACTCGCGTGACTTACTGTGGCCCCACAATTCGCTCACTGGGCCCCACCTGCCGTGAATTATCACTATTTTTTTTTTATTTTTTTGTTCTTGATCTCAACTTAATTCCTATTTTTTTCTCTCTTTGATTGTGAGATAATTCAAAGTAGTGTTTGTAGTAGTAGTATTATTTTCTAAGATATACATGGAAGTGTGAGTAGTCTTTATAATGGACAAGATTTGAAAATTAAGATTGACATGATTTAAATATGCAAAAGAAGAGGAATATTAATGTTTAGTGAGGAGGTATGAGATGTTGATAGTTGTATGTGTGGTAAATTTAGATCGATTTTTTTTTTGCGGAGAGTTGATTTGAGGAAACATGACACATCTTCAGCTCATCGAACACATGATAAAAAATATTATCCAATTAATTACTTTACTTAGTTTTTCTATGTTAGTCAAATGCATACTTTAAGACTAATAACTCTCAAGGTTAAAATAGGAAGAATAGTTTCATTTATATATTGATTTTGTAAAATGACAAGTACTTCCTCCGTCTAACAATAATTGTCTACATTTGACTTGGCACACAATTTCAGAAACAATAAATAGTAGGGGTAATATTACTATATTATCCTTTGACTTTATTAAATTTAATGTTTTGATAATGTGTTAGATAATAAATATTACTTTATAGCAAGGGTAAAATAAACACAAAAGGTAAATTATCTCTTGATTTTTTAAATTGAACGAGTACTATTGGACAACTATTTTTAGTATGGCGGACAACTATTGTTGGACCGAAAGAGTATTAAAAATATTTATTTTTAATAAGGACGACATATAAACAATGGAGGGTACACTTTTGTTAGGAGCGCCACAAAAAAAATCTTGCATTGCATAAATTTAAATTTAATCTTTACAAATATCAAATATAGAACAAAAATTCCAAAAAGAAAAAAGAAAGAAGCTCAAACTCCTAAATGAGTCAATTTCCATGGAAGCTGAAGCCAATGAGCCGTCGTGATCATTAGCATATAAGGGTGTCATTTGTTTCTTTTCATGACAAGGAATTAATTTCAAATTTATAAAAAGTTTTAGAAATATTAAATTGTAGCCATAAAAGAATAAAAAAGAAAAGTAGAAAAGAGACAATTGAATAGGACTAAACAATAAATCCTCTTAATATGTATTTGAATGGGGTCGTTTGATTCATACACTAAGTTATGTTATTTCAAAATTATAATTTTGAATCTATAACCCTGAGAGGTGGTGAGATAAAATAAAAAAGTCTAAAATTAAATATTTGAAAGTATCAAAATATATTATTCTTTTCAATAAAAATATATCAATAAAAATAATAATAGCATACATAGCATAGAATAAATATATATATATATATATATATATATCGAACATGTATTGTCTCTATTTTTCTTTTATAATCAATCGAAAAAGGGTCAAAAATACACTTAAACTCTTCGAAATAGCTCATATTTACCCTTAAACTATATTTCTGCTCAAAACTACCCTTCCCGTCAAACTATTAGGTACTTTTGACCCAATAGTTTGACGGTAAGAGTAGTTTTGAGCCGAAATATAATTTAAGGGTAAATATGAGCTATTTTAAATAATTTAAGGATATTTTAAACCTTTTTCCGTATTATCAACACTGTAAAAATTAAAATTTTGTTCCTTTCTTCCTATCTTCACCCTTTACGTTACACAATTTACTGAGCTCACAGTGGAAATCAATAGAAGCTGAGAAAGCAGCTCAAAGCTGACAGCCAATACAAACATGAAAAAAAAATTATATCGTAAATAATGACGGAGTTAAAATTTTCACTATAAAATTTAAAATACGTAGAAATAAGCATACAAATAAGCAAAAGGAGTTCAACATCAATTAAGTATATATAAAAAATAATTTTAATCATATATATACAATTTAATTTTTGATCAAAATAAATACGAATAAACCCCTTGATTCTACCTGATTCCGTCCAAACATGGTAGAAAGGTTCATTTGGATTTTTTCTTGTCATTTAATGTTCCGGACTGGAAAGATTATTGGATGATGAAAAAAGGACACGCCTGCTCATTATATGTCTCCATTATTGTTTAAAGACAAATAATAATAATTTCATTGATTACCTTTTTTTCTCCCAAACATTTTAATTTTCTTAATTATAAAACTGATCTAGATTACCCTTTAATGATTTTATTTATTTTTGTTAAACTTAAGATGTTTGAATTTGATAATACACTTCAAAGTATTAAGATATACATTAAAATTTAGATGTTTGTATTTAAAACATATCTAAATTATAAGATCATATTAAATTAAGATCTGATTGCTAAATAATTAAGTGTGATTATTTTTGGAAATCTAAATCTATAAAACTTGCATTTATTTAAAAATTAATGAAAATAAAATTTAAATTAATATTATATTAATAAAATATTTAAAACATCTATATGGAGATTGATGATGATCATGACAATGGTGTGGTGGTTATAGATGACGATTATAGATTGTGTTCGATGATGGTAATGATGATGGTTGTAGATGGTGGCTAACAATAGTAATTAATAATGATTGTTAGTTGTGGTAGTTGATGGTGGCGAATATAAATTGTGGTGAACATGACAACTAAAGGTGGTGCTAAATAATGATAATTGTGACTAATGATGGTGATTATCAATAGTAACTAATGAATATAATGGTAATTGATGCCGAATAGTAACTAATGAAAATAATGGTAATTAATGCCGATGATCATAAATAATGACTGTGATAGTGTATGTTAACTGTGGTAATTAACAATAGCGACGGAGAATGGTGATAGTTGATTATTGTGGGCGATAGCAAGATTAAGGATGAAAATGGATGAAGTAGTGATAAATTATCATCTTCATAAAAATCTGTAAGTAAACATTTTAATTATATTAAAATTTTGTTTCAAATTTTAGAGCTTGTTCGACATTACTACTAAAAAATACTTATTTTTAGAAGCATTTTTTTTAAAAAAGACAGCTTTTCAAAAAAGTAGAAAAAACAATTTATGTTTAGCTAATTCATTTGAAAAATGCTTTTGATAAGCAAATTGTGTTTGACTAATCTTTTTTAAAAAAAAATGCTTTTGATAAGCAAATTATGAAAAAGGACAAGTATCAACGTACTTTTAATATAAAGATTGCTTTATAGAGAAAATACTTTAAATATCTATTACAAATATTTTAATTAAAATTTATTTTATTTTAATTAAAATGTACCTATTCAAATTTTCAATCAATATTATACATAAATAAATTATTAATATCATATTAACTTGATGATTTAATTTTAAAAAAATATCAAGCAAAATAAATTTAAAAACCATTCCACAAATTAAATCACTACATATGAAAAATAATATTGTTTTCTTAAAAACAATTCTACATAAATTTTCTTTTGTTTTAATCCTGTAAAAATATTGTTACCTTTATTACTATGAAATAATACGTAAAATAATATATACAATATAAAATAATAATATATAAACGTAAAATAAAACAAAAAAATATTATATAAAAACAAAAAATAAATTTCTTGAATGAAACTTAACCAAACTTATGAGATATGCTAATTAATTAATAAGGACTATATTGATAAATATAAATATATGGAAGGAATATTGTAGTCTTAATGAAAATAATTTTCTCCTTCTAATTCTCTTTTTTTAAGAAACATAAATTTTTAGCTTCTTTTCAACATTAGAAAAATTGCTTCTACTTTTATTTAATAATAGTTTTAAAAATTTGTCAAACACTTAATTTTTCAAATAAAAAAAAGAATTCTTAACCTTTCAATAGCAATGTCAAACAGACTCTTAATCGTTCAAATCTTTCAAGTGATTATATAAAAAACACTTAATAATTATAATTTTTTTCATAACTAAAATTTGGTATTTCATTTACCACACCAATGATCTTTTCTTTTCTTTGCCTTAGTGGAGGACAAAATCATTAGGCTTTGGAGGAGATTGAAATGGCATGTCAATGTCCCATCTCTGGTCAACAAAACATTCCTTTACCCTACCCTTGCCTGAAGAAAAAATTAAGGCTTTTCCAAAGTAGGGTCTTGTTTATGCATTATGTTGTCGTTTGATAAGATGTATAAAAATAATATCGAACATGATATATTATAGTATTGACATTAGTAACATCGGTATTAATAATATTAGTATTAATTATATTGAAAATATTTCTTATGCATGCAGTGTTTTTGATTTGATGAATTTTTTTAAATATTTATTTACAACAGTATATCCATAAATATGATGAAAAGGGATGTGAAAAAGATTCAGAAGACAATTATATCTTTACTCATGCTAATGCATACATTAAAGTTCTTTCCATTGCTAATATCATGATTTTCATGTATTAGTTATTCATAGTATAATACTAAATAACGTGTATACATAAATTGAAAAATTATACCAAATAAAGTATCAATGATGCTCAAAATTAATATATATACTATTTTTTGTAATACATTCTACCAAACAATCCCTACCAACTAAAAATGAAAGAAGATAAAAATAATAATTAATAATATCTATTAATATTGAAAAATTATTTACATTATTAGTGCATACAAATTAAATCTTTCCAACTTTATATATATATATATCATATTTTAGAGGGAGTAGAGGGAATGAGTAAATAACCACTTTTAACATCTGCTATCAAATGTTAACCACTATTTTAAAAGCTATTGACACTCAACCACTTTTTTGACAAGGAGAAAGTTTTTTTTTTAGGATAAAAATATGTATAATAAAACACGAAATAATTGCAACAAACGGTGCTAAAATTCGAAGGATGGACAAATGGAACCATTTTTTCCCACAGGTTTCAAACCTTTAAAAGTTCATACCAATAAACGCAATTTATGAGGTTTAAATTTTTAAGTTAAAGGTTCATACCAATAAACGCAATTTATGAGGTTCAAATCTTTAAAAATCCTTACGTATTTTAAATAAGATCCAAATTTTATTAAGTATAACTATTTTCCTATTACTTTTCATATGACGTCTAAAAACTCATAGCAGACCTGAAAATTGGTCATCCACCTATTTTTTTTAGGTATAGGAATTAGGGGTGGTCGCAAACATGACTTAATTTGCTAGAGCAACTAATGCTGGTTTAGTCAAGCTTTTTAAAGACCAAAAATGCACATTTTAATAAAATGTGAGGTCTTTAGTCAAGCTTTTGAAAAGAAGTAGAAACAATTTTTTAGAAGCTAAAAAGAAATTAGTTTTTCCCTAAAAATACTTTTATGGAAAGCACTTTCGAAAAAAATACACTTAAAAACACTTTAAAAAAGTTTGACCAAATATTAATGGTTGTTCAAAACAAAAACTAGTTTTCACACCCCAAAACTTACTTGACGAGGAATCCTCTCACGAACAAACACAATCCCTACACACACCTAGGAGCATCCCCTCTTGCATATCCATACAAGACCCGAGTAGGCGGGTCGAGGTCCTACGAGGTACCCACTACTCGGAGCAGTGGCGGAGGCAGGAATTCTATCAAGGGGGTTCAAATAAAAAAAATGTTGTTGCCTGGAATCGAACCCGTGACCCAAAAGCTCACATAGGAGAAATCCTGAACCCCATAAACCATTGAGCTACTCCTTTGACATATGCTCAAGGGGTTCAATTTTAAATATATACACACACCAAAAAATTGATCTTATATATATAGTGTAATTTTTTTCCCCAGGATGACACCCCTGGACACACTCTACATCCGCCACTGACTCGAAGTACCCTCCCAAAAGAAAAAAGATGTGTCTATCAGGTAAGTACTTATGAAAAACACACTTCTAATAAATAAGTTGATTTTTAAGGGCTTGACTAAATAGATTACTAATTTGCAAGAGCAATCAAATCTTTGTTTCATAATGAACCATTTGAAAATAAGCTGAGCTTTTTGGTGATTAGATGGTAACTAAGGCATACATGTGATCTATTAACTATTCCCATAATCACTCCTTTGGAAACATTTGAAATATTTGAAGTGATGTAAGAACTACAAGATTGACAACATAATAATTTTATTTCAAAGAAGGCCCCATATATTATATCATTGCAATTCATAAATGAAGTTGCTTTAAAGTGAAGATATACTAGTATTATGTCCCACCTACAATCAATTCCAAAGAATAAATAAACAAAATGATTTATGCCTTCTAAAGTATGTACATAAGAGTGTCCAATGGACAAACTGGATTGAATTTGAACGAGTCAAAATATATGAATTTGAACGAGTCAAAATATACTGAGTTAATAAATAATTGAGTCATTAACTCGTCAAAAGGGTCAGTTGGGTTAAGATAAATTGAGTCAAAATAGGCTAAATAATAAATCATAACCCAACTGATCCATTCTTACTAAGTTCTAATTTCATCAGTTGTTTTTTTGAAGTACCTAAGAAACTCTATTTTAATTATGACACTTTTAGATATACTAAATTGGGGTTTGGAGGGGGTTAAAATAGGTTGAGTTGGTAAATGAATGGGTTAATCTTTTGAATACGTTAAATTGGACTTGTCAAAATGAACTGAATTAATAAATGGTTGATCAAGTTAGACAGAACATATTTCATGGACAAATTTTGCCACCCCTATTTACCATTCGTGTATAATTAGTTAGAAAGGAATAGAAACTATATTGAGAATGTTGTTACGATATAGGAATTACTAAAACTATGTGTTAGGAAACGCTTTACCCTCTAATATGGGACTTTTCGGCGCGAATCTAGATTTAGTCAGACTCGGAGTACCAGACACCGAATGAAAAACTATCACGATGCTCTTATTTGTTTTCCTCTTTAGAATCATTTCCTGCAAGATACACAGTATCTTGTCCAAGAGACTTAAGTGGTCCATTTTGTCTTCCAATTATTTGTAATAGCTTCTCTACCTCCCAAGGTCCAGGTCTACATAGACTCTACCTTTCTCAGACCGCACGTGTAAGATTACTATTTGTAACAACTTTTCTTTTACATCTACTTATAACAACATGAATATAATTGGTGAAAATAGACAATTAAAGGAACTTATTTTAACCTAGGTGAAAATAGAGTAAAACAATAGAATAAAACTCAACCTTATTGGTCAAGACCAAAAAGAAGGTAAAATCTTACCGGGCATAGTGTTTACCCTGAATCAATGTATACATGATACATGTTTTCACATACATTCTTGTCACTAAACTATGGTTAATTAATGTACATTCTCACCTTGATCATTGGTAAATTAGTATGGTTTGGTGTCAACATCGCGCGGATAATTTTTACCAAAAGACATATTCTAAAGCTTGCACTTAGCAGATGATCAAATTTTGGCTAAATGCACTACTTTTCCACTTTTGCTTCTCTCCACCTTTCATCTTCTCTTTTTTCAATCAAATATAAGGATATCCCAAATTGGATAATTTTTTTCTGCATCGACACGATCAATACTACTATCGAAGTGAAACAAGGAATCTGAAGAAGAGAGATAATATTAGTAACAAGGTTTTTGGTTAAAAAAGTCATTTCTAGACATTTCTCTATTCAGATTTTATTACAAATTATAAGACACAATTATACTCTGGTCCCTAGATATCTGTCCATCTAATTTCTACAATTTGAAGCAAAGGGGAAAGGTACTAATTCCATTAAAGAGTCAAATCTTTCGAGCAAAAATAAAAAAAGACAATCATGATGCATAAGAATGTTTGAACTCCCCCCCCCCCCCTCCCAATTATGAATTATATTTAAGGCCTAATCCACTTAGAGCCCATTTGAATTGGCTTAAAAAATCAGTTTTTAAATCAAAAATAAAAAAGTCAAACTTAAATAATTTTTAAATCAAAAAATAATTTTAAGTAATTATTTTTGACTTATTTTAAGTAATTTTTATATTTGCCAAACACTTCTAAAAGTTAAAAACTGACTTAAAAGTAAATTTGACCAACTTTTAAGCCAATTCAAACACCTTCTTAATCATCATAGGCTTCATATCCCCACTTTGGCAACCTTTTTACCCAAGCTCTCAATGCCTATAATTACCAAGCTCTAATATTACTGGTCACTTGTATGGAAATTGAAAGACAACCCATACACTCTTAAAAGTCTTCTATGATCACTTAATTTTCCTTGGCCTTGTCATCTATCACTTTGCGTATTCTCTTTTTTGTAGTGGTATCCTCGCCAGCTTGCACACAACTTGATTAATTCCACAAGCTATCTGCTAACTCCCACCAATACAAGTACCGGGTACCTCTATTTACCAAGACTTGGACGATGAGAAGAAATCAACTAGTATACAGTGGCGGATCCAGAAATTTTATTTCATGGGTGCTCAATTATTTTTAGTTTGAGAATTGCTATATAAAGTGGGTGCTTAGTTAATACATTTGAATGAATTATTAAATATTACAAACAAATATTAGTGTTTATTGGAAAAAGCAATGGGTGCTTAAGCACCCATAATCCAAAACATACATCCGCCAGTGCTAGTATATATGGTACTTCATTGACCACTAGGCCACATTCTCCGGTGCGAGCCATCACTATGCTTCTTTTTGAGGACCTATGAAAAATCTCTTACCTATTTGGCTATTCATGATTGCTATATGAGGATCACTTATGGATTTGCAAAAGGCAGGGATTAGATTTATCCTAAAAGTGGAACCAAACTAAGAAAAATGTTTTTATAAGTTTTATTCCAGCTGGAGGAATCCAAGGACTGGATAAGAGAATTGATATGATGAATACATGAGTTTCTCTATTAATCAAGATGCACTTATATGTATATAAGTATCTAGCATGCTGAAAAGAGGGTTTCAACGTCATGTAATAGTAAAGCTTCTGAACAATTTATTTATTTTAACCGTAGTGCCGGACCAACTTGTGCGCATCTAGACTAATTCTACGGGATACCAGGTAACTCTATCCAAAAAGGCTAGGATAAATGGGAAACAATCACAAAGTGTTTTTATCTCTGCTGAGATTTGAACCTGAAACCTCATGGTTCTCAATTCACTTCATTGACCAACATAATTTTTACCTTGTAAAAAGGGGGAAAAAGAAACCAAAGGAAAGATATGGCAATAATGCTACATATGCACAACATAGAAATGACATCAATCTTATTGCCTCTGCATCAGTTCTCCAATTCAATCAGAAGTTTGAAGGAAAGGCATAAAGATGAAAGAGTGAAGCAATGATACCTCTTACCCCTTACAGCATATGGGTGACAAGAGCATCAAATGCAAGAGCAAGATGAAACAAAAAAAAGAACCGCATTAGATAATCAACTAATTTATGAACCTGCACAGGGATGGAAATATATATGAAGAGAAAAAGGTGGCAATCACTAAGTTGTAAATGCATTATATACTTAGCAATGAGACGTTCAATCACTTTATATCATCATCTGTTCTTGATCATGATTGATCTAGGAATGCTGCAGGCATCAAACTGTAGAACTTACAAAAAAGGAGATGGTAAGAAGAAGGAACTTGCTTAATGCCATCGGAAGTGTAATTAAGTAGGCATCTTGCCAAGTGAAGACCAGAATCAGACAACAACCCACCTCTGGAAATTGAAAATAAACAGAAAAAGAACATTGTAAACCAAACAAATTAATTAGTGATCATCAGTAACATCGTATAATTTTGATGTCTTTTAATAGTTCTAAAAAGGATGTGGTCTCTTAATAGGTAACTTTCTCATTACAATTGGAAAATTCAGGTCATTGATTTGAACAAAGTACAATTCTGAGATGCCAACACAACTTGGATTCAATATGGAAACCTGACAAGCAAATACGCATGCTTGCAGCATCAAGCAAATATTATGGCCAAACTAGAAGGAACACGAACCAGTTCATGGAAACATCAAAGAGAGTTCCTTCATACCTAGTAAAATTATGACTTTGGCTTTGAGATACAACAAAGAATTGTCGATATGCATTGAAGATCTAAATGCTATCTTGTTTTCCATAAAATAATTGATAATAAGGTTCTTGCTTTGACCTGCATCGAGAGGCATCTGTTTAGGTGAACGTCAAACTTAAAACATAACAGAATTTTGAGTACTAAAGATTTGGGGAAATAAATCCTCACTGGAGTGGGACTTTCTTCTTCAGTCAGCATGCTCCCGGAAACGTATGATATTATTGATAAAGGTCCTCTCGCGACGATAGCTGAAGATTAAGATAGATAAGACACACGAATATACACACAATACTTTCAGAATACAGTTTAGTTAAAGGACTTTCAAATTATAACAGTTTAAGTTTTGATGTTGTCTTTAAGCCTAGTTTAAACTTTACCACACTTCTAGTCCACACTGCATTAGACTACAAAATGTTAGCTCAGCCAAAGTCGTTTAACAGTCATTTTTGCAAAGAAATGGACCTTTGGCTTAACTCAACAACAGAAACTAGCTCAAAAGGTGAGAATTGCCCAAGATCATACTAGATAACAAACAACCCATCTCACAACCAATGCAGGACAATTTAACACACACACACCCTCCCGGCGCATGGCCAGACCTGCCAACTGGTGCGTGGTCAACATAATATGGGGGCCAACAATGGGACACATAATAATAGGGACGGTTTTGGCTCTGATACCATGTTAAGAAATGGACCTTGATCCTAACTCATGAAGTGAGGATTATCCCAAATTATATAAGGAGACAAACAACTCATCGGTCAAACCAATGTAAGACAACTTAACAATATTCATAATCTCCCAACAACCCCTTCTTAAAAGAAGAAATATATATGTATGTGAGTGCACACATTTTCGTGAGTGTATGAGAGAAAGAAGAGGAAGTCGAGAAATGAAAGGCTGAAAGGCCACCTGGGAGGGAGTCGAGAGTGCTTTACAAATAACCTAGACAAGTTTCAAATACTTCATGGGTATACAGAGATTCAAATCCTCTACTTACATGACAAAGGCTGCTAGCATGAAACTGGTTATGCCCACTAAGAAGTGAATGCTAAATGTTCTCCAGAAGTCATCCGGATCCAGAAATATCTTTTCTGAAACTAGAGTGAATATTCCAGAAAAAAGTAGAAAGGTCCAACCAGAAGGCAGGCATCTGCGAAAGGAAAATGAGGACGAATCCTGAAAAAAATCCGAAGAATATATCATCGTCAGAATCCAAGGAAATACTGACTTCTCAAATCCTTACACATCCAAAAATCACAAGCATCCGGAAAAATACCTGGAAATAGTTCCTGATGAATACTGCTGAGTAAGTGATCCTAAGAGCCATATCTTTTAAAAGTCAAGGAACTAGTGACTACAAATTTTAGATGTCCTTAAGGACAACCTACAACATGTTTTGCACTTCCAACCATTTAGCGAGCCACTCATGGGCTTCCAGTTCTGTATACAGATGCAAATGCAATAGGAATGTAAGCACAAATCACATTAGAAACTATTTCACTATTAGCAAGTTCCTGTACTTGTGAAAAGGGTGCCAACACGTGCTTGTTACCTTGACAAACTTGGCAGATAGCCATTTCAGTTTAAGCAGTCAGCCAGAATGATACTATTAAAAGTGTTTGCAACACTACTACTGCTGCACCTTTGTTACTAACTCCAAAACACAATAGCAATCATCAGGTAAACCCTACCTTCTCCTCATACATATAAAACTTCCTGACATCACCACAGTGAAAAGCATGCTTTATTTAGCCTACTTCTACATATTAGAAGTGTTCCTGAAAAATAGCTCTTTCATAAAATGATTGATTATGACCTTGTAACGTGAAAGATGCTGAAAATAAAATATGCAACCCTAAGTATGGTTGCAACATGAACATTTACTATCGTCAAGACAGCACCAAACTGCAAGACCTTGCCTTATTTCTGAACCAAGATATGCAGTGAGAACAATGATCATCAATTTTTTTAGAACAAAAGCAAACACTTCAAAGTTCCAGAAAAGAAAAATATAGAACTTCAATATGTCATGAAAGGATACTCAAAGAATTAGCTAAAATCAACCCAATCGCACCAGCTGAATGTATAAGAGAAACATTCAACACCAGATAAATCAATGAGAATACAAGCAAGGAATCGTTTGAGCGCTTGAGTTGAATCTCATTTGCGACAGCATGCAAAAATGCTTCTGATGTTCCTGCACCAAAGACAGAGAAAAAGTCAACAGGATTCACAATAGACCTGTAGACTAGTCGCCAGGATAAATTCAACATATCATCTTCACAAGCTGAAGACAAACACAGAGCAAATTAGTGGAAAAATCTTTAGGTCACATCATTCCAATTAATGATGCAGGTTACAGCAGAAGAGAACACACTTGATTGTAGATTTCAGCTACTTGAAATAGAATAAACAAGCTTTTAACAGTTATTTAAAGCAGCCTTATCAGAAAAATGTAAAAGGAATAAACTGATTTGTAAATGATCGAATTAATAAAACAAAATTTGTACGGAAAAAAAGCTAAAACCTCCAACAATAATTCATAAAGGCAATTGGTAACAATGTCGTATTAGCATAGTACAAGCTGCAATGCACTGCAACGACTTCTGGAGTTTTTCTGGATTGGTAAGTACTTAAGAACAAGTACAGAAAATATCACAGATATCGGGATCTTTTGTTCCTATCATACAGGTATATGCTGTATTTTAGCTGAAAGATGCAGGAAGACTGTGCCAGTGTTATCAAAAGTGAAAAATGTAACTGTGCCAGTGTTATCCGAAGTGAAAAATGCAAAAAAGCTCTAAGGTCAATTGGGGCTTTAAGTGCAAATAAAGTGTGGGTTTTAATGAGAAAAGGCGCAAATGGAAAAAATATACAAATACATGTTACTCCAAGATAAATAATTATAAGCACGAACAACAAATATATGGACAACGAAATTGAAAAAATTCATTGGCAAGGAAAAGTATGTCTTAGAGCCTTGATGACGATATTAAAGCGCATATTAAGCGAGGCGAAACGCTCAACATGTTTTGAGCCTCGTTTCAGGCCTTAAGCACGCCTTTGACAACACTGAACTGTGCCCTGTCCTCATTGGTACATGACCTCTGATGCTTAGGGACAAAAGCACAAAAGATGGCCTATTCCTAAAATATACCAAATTCATCTCCGACAAGATGATTGGCTGGGTAAGGCATGGCTTCATGAAGCTACCCATTTATATAGGATCCGAAAAATACAAACGAACTTAAAGTATCATGCAGAGGAAAATCACCAAGTCGTTTTTCAGGCTGAGCAAATGTACAATAAGCAAGTTCTCGAACTCTCCATGCACCATACAAAAGAGGTGTCCGTCTAATGGGATTTAAGCATGTTAATACATAGCTAAATAAATTAAAATGTCCCCTCTGTAACAATAAAAGTTTTCAGATGAGGTGATTCACATTTCACACAATTTCACATGGTATAGTGAGTTCAAGTGCCACTGTCATTCATAATGAAAATTGAAAAGTACATACACATGCTTGGTCCTATAAAAATTATCAGGCTAGCATGTCATAATTAATTAAATAACTAAAGCTGTAGACTCTCTAACAGTTTAGCCTTCTACCTGAAAAGATTCACATAATTGAATAATACAATAGAAACTTGCTATTAGTTCCATCTCTAGCAAAAGGTACAATAAAAGTCACCAATTTAAAAGGCATGCATCAAGGTTGCAGCAGTTCAACAAGAATGAACAACAAAAATGACTCGTGAATGAACTTGGCCAGATTCCAGTTTAGAGCATGTGTTTTTATTTTATAACCTCCAGTTAACAGCATGCTTTTCCAAAACTTATCAGAAAGGTGAAGAACTGCATCACTCACAGAAATTTCTAACATAACCAGAACACATGGAGGCTGCTGCGGTACAACTAAATTACAAACTCAAATGCATCAAAATAAGAAACAAAGTTGGGAATTCCAATCTTTACAACCTTATTTCCCATATACAAACAGCTCTGTTTCGACATCATTATTTACTAGATTTGAAGTTTCATAGGACCTGCTTAATTATCATCATATACCGTGCTTCTTGCTTCATAAGATAATCCAGTTATTAAAAAATAAACTAGTTTTTATGCAATGTTTTGACATTTTCTGGCATTATTTACTGAGAGCTTCAGGTTGATTAGGTGCCAAGTATCACATTTGACAGTTTAAGAGGTCCAAGGTTATTAGTTATTATTAAACAGCTCCGATCCACAGGCAGAGGCCCAATTCTAAAATCTACATAATTGAGAAGAAGTCAAAATCCCGCAATATTTCATGATCAAAAGCTTTTCATTTTAAGTCACAATATCAGGATATGGAAGGACGAATCACTTGGTCTTACTCACTATAAAAATTAAGAAAGAACCTTTGAGTCTAGATCATGGTCAGTAGCCCCATCAGGACCTAGTGAAATTATCTCATGATAATACAAATGAACCATACAGTAAAAATGGCAACTCAAACAATCATTCTTTCCTTTTATGTCTAAACTCTTAAGTAGAATTTTTCATGGGTCGCTCTATAAAAGGAGGGACTTGGTTTATTTGGAACCATTTAATCTTATTTAATTAGTATTCCTACCGGATTTGTTTCATTAATCTGAATTGGGTTTAGTTATTATATGAGAAAACATTGTTAAGTAATAACAGCATAAGTTTTTCATGGAAGTCACTAATTATTCAATAGTTGCTTTTTTAAGAGATTATAATTGTTTACTATTATGAAAACCAAACATGATCTTACCATTCATGGCCAACAGAATTACATAGAGGCAATAGTATCGTAGAGCTGTTGAGGCTTCTCCATCACTCCACTTGCGACCATACAGCAACCTAATGAGAGAGTAGGAATAGCTAGGGCCAAAGGCCATGACTGCCAAACCTACAAGAAAAGCAGTTTTGAGAATGATGGTTAGCTATTTGGAGTCTCAATTTTTTTTTATGCACCTAATAGCTAAAATGAAATAAAAATTCACCAAATTTTTTCTATGTAATGAATACAAGCAGAGAGTGAAACATATTGTGTGTCAGTTTATTATTTGAAGCATATTTATGAAGAAAAAGAAGTGAAGAACAGGGCAATGATGCTAACACACCCAAGCAAAATGCTCAAGGAGAAACAAGTATAAAGAACATATATTGAAACTTCTCATTTCAATGGCAGTCAGAAAACCAGTTTGCTAGACCTTTTTAAAGTCTTAGGTAAGTCATAACATCCCTTCTTTATCCCCCCCAAAAAAGGGTCATAACATCCCAAATGCTGAGTACAATGTACATAAGCCTCTATCTTTTAAGGCTTCCAAGTACTTTATTCAAAGGTAGATTGTGAATTTGTCACCACAGTAGACATTGCCCAAAATACAAGTTCTCCTAATTTTAATTCAGATCTTTATTAGCTTCAGGATTTAGTAGTCCATTCCACTCACGCAAAAGGTTACTTCGGTAATTAAGACACATTTAATTAATTCATAAAAATTGTCAATTAATTAAAATCTCTCTGTTTGCATAAATAAGGTGGCCAAGTAATATGCTATACTTTATATAGCTGGTCCTTCAAACACTTCATATTTCTCTTTCCAGATCGCCCATATGAGGCAAAACGGAGAAATGTTCCATAGTTTTCTGCCCATATCATACAGGATTGTGTAAAGAACAGTAATTAATAAGACAAAGGGAGGACATAATAGTGACTTCATGTAGTTCTCACATTCGAAAAACAAGGTTCATTCCTGTAAGAAAATATATCACATAATGTATAAGTTGTCAGAAGGTCAATGATCAGCACCCGGAATGTTTAACAGTAGAATAAGTTCCAAAAAAACGACATCATTGGTAAAACTGGATCTGAGAATTTCAACCAATGTTTGCTAAGATAACAGGTCTGAAAAGAGTAGGACTTGGCTCAACTACAAGAAGATGAACATTCATTTCTTATTTTACTCATTCAGTAACAAGTTCCTAATTTTATGACCCAGTAGGATATTAGTAGAAGTAGGTAACCACTAACCACTAGTCTAGCTCTATAGAGAGAAAATTTTAAAGATATATTTGTTTTGAAGTAGTATTGAAGCAAGTTCTGTTATGAAAGAATGTCAGAGTCACCTATTAGTAAAACAAGTTTCAATGCCTCGGTCAAACTTTTTCCCAGTTTCTTTTGCTTCTGTGTCTGCTCACCTGTCAAAACAGTAAAACAGTTTAGGTATCAAATTGCCACTTCAAATTGAATGAACAGAACAGAATTGGCATAAAGTTTATTTTTTTATTATAGCTTTGCAGTAGTGACAAACACCAAAAATACAATATCAGAAATGAGATTGAGTAAATGATAGTTGTTAAAGAAAAGGACCTTGGGCCTAACTCAACCCTAAAAGCTAGCTCATGAGGAGAGGATTATCCAAGACCATAAAAGGAGACCAAGGACCCTTTATCCCACCGATGTGGGACTTCAACCCTCAGGACTGGGGGGCCCAACATTGGAAAAAATAATTTTTCATGGGCCTGACTCTGATACCATGTTAAAGAAATGGACCTTGGACCTAATTCAACCCCAAAGCTAGATCATGACTTAACCCCAAGGCTAGCTCATGAGGGGAAGGAATGTCCAAGACTATATAAGGAGACCAAGGACCCCTTATCCCACCGATGTGAGACTCCAACAGTTGCAAGTTTGGATATCAAGCTGTAAGTCATGGATGGAACTACTCATTGGGTTTTGGTGCACTAAATCAGAACTTTAGGAAAATACAGTGTTATTTCTATCATCAATTCAAAGAAGCTTTTAGGGGAAAAGATGGCATTTTGCCTTTTTCTGTCAAAGGCACTTCCTCTCTAATACCAGTTGTTTGAATAGATAAAGACTTTTTTTTTTTGATAACCGAGAAATCCGACTGTGACCCGCCGCCCTTTTGGACCAATCACAGCCTTCTAAACTCGATGGATAATGGGTCCACCCCTCTACCCTTCTCCACTTAAATACCGAGCTTCACTTTGCATGGTGTGGGGCTTGAACCTGCGACCTAAGTCACAAATCCTCCACTTTTTGGCACTCAAGCTAGGCCTTGGGGGCAAAGACTTTTTTGAGAAAAGTAACTGTGTATTATATCCAAAAACAGTACTTAGGTAGTACTGAAGAGATTAAGATTGAAGACCTATAGATCAAGATACTGGAAGAGTTAGTCTGACAAGTGCAGAATACAATTGATGTTAAAAGATCATTGGGTTCATAGAAGTAATATATCAGGCAAAATCCTGTCAAAGAAATAAATAGACCAAGTAGCATCAGAAAATAATCAAAAAAAAAATAGTTCATTTAGGTGGTTAAGGTTAAAGAAAAAGATAGCTCATTTTCTATTTCTTAGCTTCTGTTCAAAATCGAAATGTAAGACATGCTGACAACTAGTAAAAACCAGTATCACTGTGGTTTAACAGAATAAAAGTATTTTTAATGGGCATGGCATCACTTGAGGAACCACTATTCTATCTGTGTCTTGTCTTGAACTTCCTTAGAAGCCAATCAACAATCCTGTTAAGAACAGGTTCTGCTTGGCAAAAAGTGATAGGTAGGAGAATGATTATTTGTCATTACCCTTTTAGTAAGTAAAAGTGGGTTATCTAACCTCTCAAATCTAGATTAAAGGAGGAATTATATCTCTTTTACTTCCCTTGTAATTGTGTCATAATTTATGAGGAATTTCTACTAAGGAAGTAAATTGATGAACTTCTCTCTCCTTGCCCCTCCCTCCTTTCGAAACCAAATTAGCATTACTCACCAAGGTAACAACTATTTAGGTGAACAAAGAAATTGAGAAAATAAGATGATTACGATCAGCCAGAGTCCTAAAAGGAAGGCGAGATAAACCTGATGCAGACCTTGCAAATGTAGCATATGAACTTTCTTCAAATGGGAGAAACACCAGCCTAACCACTAAGCTGCCTGAAAAATCAATTTTGTATCTGGTAAAAATATGACACATTTAAGCTAAATATGCTGCTATCTTAAGAAACGCGGCAAGTAGAAGCCAGAATAACTAACTAAAATACCTAGTTTATCTACAAGCCCATATACTGCTTGGTTATATGGTGTGTCCAACCATACAAGAACCAATTTTTCTCCTTCTTGAAGAATCAACTTGCGGAAAGATTGAAAGGTAAACAACATACACATTTTTGAAAGTTGCTCATCAATGCCTCCACTTCCTACACTAAAAGGATATTAACTGTCAACTAAAATAATGGTAGAGAACAAACATTCCAATAGAACTGTCAACATAAAAGGAAATGGCAGAGAAATTTTGTAAACAAAGTTTAACAACTGATAACTCCAAACCAAAGGCAGGCTTTGTAAAGCCCCACAAGTTTTTAGATTAATTTGGAACCAATTTCAAACATAAATGATGTTATTGAAGTGAATCAGAGGTACGTGGACCCACACAAAGGTGTAGGAACATGGTTCATAAAGAAAAGTAGTAGTCCTTGAATTTTCGTCTCAATGCTTCAAACTGTTCATCGCTTGAAGTTATACAGATAAAGTTATGCGCGATTTAATGAACAACATACGTCAGGAAATGCAGCGCAGATTTGCCATTGCAGCACACGCTAAACAGAGACACTGTCAATTGCAGTACAGATTTGCACTGCAGCGCAGAAGTGTGACTTGCGAGTCACGATGCAGGCTGGTGCAGGTTCAAGTATAAAAAAGAATGGGAAGAAAGAAATTGGTTCCATTCTTTTAAATACAAGACATTTTCTCTCGACCCCAAGTCATCCAAGGTTTCTCCTACTACCAAAGGTAAGTTTCTAAATCGCTTAAAGTTAAATAACTACTCTCAAACAATGATTCGAACAGGGCTTCATCTTGAACTAGATACCCAACAAGCATTCAGGAACAAGTTAGGATTCAATTGAGAACTTTGCAACCCAACTTCTACTATGATTCTTAGAAAAATACTATTTATAGAATTCGTTTGTAGGAACCACCACGAAAACCTAGGATGACTATGAACACTAAAATCTTGGAAAATCCAGCCAAGGGTTTCTAAATTGGGAAAGTAAGAAACGTTAGAATTGATTCTTTTGATTGTGTATAAGTGATTTGGTGAATTGAGCCATTCAGGGTGGAGTAAATGTTTGAGCTAAAATGGAAGGAAGCCAGGAGAGTTGAGTGTTGAGACAATGCTTTTACTATAGTTGTCTTACAAAAATCATGTCACATATTGTTGTTAAATTGTATAGAACGTTAATGTGGATTTAGATTGGAGCGAGCGGGCTCACATTATCCATTAGAATTGCAGAAAAGTGTTTAGATGATTATCCTGTTTATTCGTCCAAGTAATGGTTCCATCATTGCATTTCATGACTTGCATACCTTCTTAGATATTATAAAATGATGAAGTTTTTCTTTCATATGATTTGATAGAACTAGTTTGATAAGAATTAAGAACAAATACTGTCTACTTGAATTACATAATTATAGAACTGTTCAAAACAAGTTTTGAGAGTCCCTAGATCTCTGAGAAAGATTAGTAGTCTTTGGTGGGTTATGATACCTCAGAACTACTCGTGCCTTAGAAGGTGAATAGTGTATATCTAATCCAGACACTACAAAGCATACCGCCTAGTAAAGCATAGCAATGCGAGCATGTTAGAATCTTGAATTGTGCGTCACCACAAGGATAGAGCCTAGACGATCAGGTTAGGATCGTCCTTGATTTATACAGAACAAGAAATATGTCAGAATCCTTGATACTCCCCAGAAAAGCAAGAAAGAGAGATTTTCATAAAAAGAAAAAAAGTGCAATAGAACGAAATATGAGTTGTTCATCTCAATTCTTCATGAGAAGCTTTTTTTTTAAAATTATACCATGTCATGCATTCATACTTCTTTCAGAGTCTTGTTCCAGCAATAGTGGGAGATTTTTTTACTCACCGAGCACCATTGTGGTGTACAGACGTTCCTTTGTTTTCTTGGAACCTACATTGATTTATGTCAATATAGGCACAAGTTATTTAGACGGGCAGGCTACAAGTTAGTTGCTCCTCCCATTCCAACAGATTCTTGGTAAGGTCCATTCCAGACTATGGAGTTCATTGCATTTGACTTCAACTTTTATTTATTTTACTTGAGGATTAGCTGGTGAGCTATGTTCTGACTTCTGAGCAATCCACCCATATTCTTTAGAGACTTCATAGATGTAGTTGAGTCACCGATTTAGAGTTCATATGTAATCATGTTTTCTTCCAGATATTTGATTTTATAGATGGATTATGCTAAATGTTTTCAGAATATGTTTCTCTAAACTTTAAGAAAGACATTTTCTTTTGGTTTTACATGTTGAACTGCTTGATAGAATAGAAAGAAAAGATTAGAAGGTTTGCTAGTTCCAAGTTAGAGCACCAAGTGCCAGTTACAACTAGGTCAGTAATAGGGTTATGGCAGGCTTCCAATTATTCCTTCATATTTATTGCAGCGACATTCCCAATCACCCCTACTTCCAAAAAGGGGGAAAGAAGAAAAGAAGGAAGAAGCTCCATTCTCATTAAAAAACTTCACTTGTTTTCTTTAGGACCAATACAGATGCATTATGTGTGTCTTCTCACATCTTCCTCTCTCTCTCTCTCTCTCTCTAGGTGATTCCGTACTTCGTCTGTAATTTTTCTATAAGCACCGCCCTTGTGCCTTACTTTGTGTGGAAAAAAATCATCATTTGTCAAGAAAATATGAAATGTATAACATATATGTGAGCCAATAGAGAGGATGATGAAATATTAGAACTCTTACCTAAAAGGGAAGAGATCAGAACTGCTATACACGTGAAAAAGAAGAAAGTAGCCCCAGTAGCCAAAGAACACACAAGCTCCAAATGCGACTTGTGACAAGGCAAATACAATTGCTTTCTCCTGAAAGTAAGAAATTCTAATCTTCAATCCTGAACAGGTACACTATGCATCTATGCCATTGAGCAACAACATAGTCCATCTTTTGCATAAACAATTTAAGACAGTAATTCATGTTACAAATGAACATGATTAAAAGCACCTAACAGTAAACTTACTTAAACTTAGTAAATAAAGATACATTAAAACAAACAACTAAAAGAGAAAATAATGCAGATGTTGTTGTTTACCATGCCAGGTAGATTTACAATGAGGATGTAAGTAGTTATACAACGTGAAAGGGTAGCTACACTTTCAACTACCAGACGCAACTTGAGGAGAAGCAAATTCTGAGATAAGATGTAAAAGGGTTCAGCCAGTAGCTCCAGTATACACGCAAAACCTGCTCGGTGGAAATAAAATTCCAAATAAAATAAAAATGTCAAACAACAGAATTTTCAGTTACCAAAAATCACAAAATCAACTTCTGAGGAAGGTCATCGGTCTGATACATGCTACTATCAAGTCTCAAACTTCCAACCAGATGCAGGCAGAAGAAACGGTTCTAAGCAGGTCAGGATGACATTAAAATCACATCAAAACCAAAGACATACAGCCAATGAACTAATTGAAAAAAATGCACACACTGGATTTCAGAAGTAAATTTACTATTTTTTAAAAAAAAATGCACACACCCAATGAATAACAATTTCAGAAGGGTCTAGATCCAAAATCTCACCAGTGACGGTTCAAAAGCCAAAAAAAGATGCAACCATGAAAACAGAATCAATTTTATTTTTTTTAGATAAGTAACCATAGAAAGCTGATTTTTACTGGCTCACATTGATAAGCAGCTTTTAGAATTAGCACAAAACACAATGTTTTAAAAGATTATATCAAAGTTTAAGCTCACCATTTATCCATATTGCCTGTGCAAATTGACTAGAATAACTTAGTTCTTGCCACCATAAAACAAAAATACATCCTGCAAATGTAATAATTATTCCCAAAGGGAGAGTCATCCATGCTACTTTCAAGAGTTTTGCTGCATTTCCTCTCCCTGATGATCCACCACTGCAATTTAAACACAGTAACATCCTTAAACATTAAACGCATAACCAAATAAGATATTTGCGATGAAATTCACAAAGCAGTATATAATATGGCAGAAACCGAAGGAAAAATAACCTTCATGTACTCATCACAATGTTAAACCAGGGAGATTTTGAGAATGAACTTTTTTTTTGAGAATGATGTCAAACCAGGGAAAGAAACCTGGTTTTTTTGGGGGCAATTTTTTTATTTCCCCGGTTTGGTTGCATTTCCCTGGTCATGTCAAACCAGGGAAATAAACGCTCTATTTGCTCAATTTTAGGATCTGTGAGCTATTTGGAGTTGATATTAGGAGAGCCATCTAAACGGTCAAAAAACTGACATTTGGTTTCCCAAAATATTGTATCCTCTTTCCCTTCCTTGCCTATTTGTTCTGAGAACTCAAAACCTTAGCAAACCTATCTGCTCTCGTCTGTGTCAAAGACCTCTAAAAATATTTTCACATACTTATCCATGTTGTTACAAAAAATATTAGTCTTTCTCCACACAGGACTTTTTACATTTTTATGTCGATGCTGAGAAAAGCAGTGGATTTTGTGGAGAATTTAGGAAAATCCGAAAATGCAAAATTGGATGATTTTACAGACCTTCTGAGCTCTTTGCAGATTAAATGAAAATCCTTGATGATACACCTGCCTAGTTATTTTAATAAGTACAAATAAATATGTGTTCCTAAAAGAAGTTAAAAATAACAAGCATCATTGGGTATGATTTGAATCACATAAAACAGCCACAACAAAAGTATAACCCGTTTTATTAACTATGACCATGACAACTTGAAGAAAAATATCCTTACTACATGAGATAAATAGTGAACTATTTAATCTCAATAATGAGACAGTTGCGACATGTTTCCACTGATTGATAACTTTTATATATTGAAGCTAAAAGAAGTTGGGAAATGAAATGCGAACAACAAAACTAAATGTAGCATCATAGTAAATGTCCAATAGTACCTATAAATGTCTGCCCTCATGCATGCTCGTCTGAAGCCCTCTCGACTAAGAAAAAGCACACAAGTAATGAACAAGTGAAATTGTACAGCATACAACTGCATGATTTACCAACAAGATGTTAGACATTTTCCTGTACATAAAACCAAGAAAGTAGGTTGAGAAGTATAATAAAGCAGCTGAGCTGATAAAACAACTTCTGGAACTCAAATCACCACAAAAATCAAAGAAATAATGGCTAATCGATTTGGTACATGTAAATATTGTGGAGTCTAGTTTACAACCAGTCAGCCACAAAAGTTCATACTAGACAAGGGAAAAGAAACAACAAAAAACTTCCAAAAGAACAGGTGAGAGAGCTCTTCTCACTCTTCAATCCAGCTAATTTAGTTGACAGATCCCTATTTTCTTTCTGTCCATGGAGATGCAGAGGTTGCTATCTTTTTATAATTCAAATTAACAGAAAAGTAGTAGTGGTAATACCTAAATAAAATCAATGTGGAATCTCTGACAGTATTTTAGAATATAGCTGAAATACCAACTCTAATATATGACCAATTCATACTTTCTTTTGTTCAGCTTTGATCACCTGGCTGTTAGAGCCCGCAAAATTCTATTCGAATTTAATATGAAACACCACAAAATGAAAAACAGTTTCCATTATTTTTTTGATAATCATTACCTATAGTAATATTTCCAAATGTTGTATTCTCACCCCAAGAAGAGTACAACAAGTGAGACGAAACAACTGCAAACCAACTTATTGATAAATATGCTCTTAAAAAGCTATATGCATATACATAAAACAAATAAAACAACATAGCCTCAATCACAAACTTGGGGTCAATTACATGAATCCTTTATATTCATTCTTTTGCTAAGATTAGCGTTGAGCACCCCGACTATTCCACCGTATACTTTGTACGTCACACCAGCACATATATCGGGTAACTATGTCTACTAAAGCTTAAGTAGATGAGAACAAAATCAACTAGCAAGGATCAGGGTTCACCAAGTTCATTAACTGCTATCTCTTATCTTTAGCATAATTTCTTCATTACTATATTTTCTTTTCATACTTGAGTTTGATATATCATACTTGAGCTGAGGATCTATTGGAAAAATTCTCTCTGCCTTCACAAGGTAGGCCTATGCAATTACACTTGGTTTGTCGTTGTTGTTGCTAATGCTACACCTTGGGAGCTGAATCATCTACATTAATTCAACTTTTCTTGGGTTCATTTCACTCCAATGCTTACTAATTTGTCATTTAAATCTTTGAAACAACTTCTAATTGGATCACTTACCATATAGAAAGACGATAATTATTGAGAAGTAATTTTTTTTTAGGATAATTAGTGTCCGGGAAAGCTTTCGCACACCTATAACCACCCACCAGCAACAAGTATCAGAGTTACAAAATGGAATGTACCGGATTTTTAGCATGTACAACCATCAAACCAGAGACCAAAGCAGGGCACGACAAAATGGAAAGTATCATAGTACGTCGTCCTTCCCTGAAATGGAACTTTCATGCTGGAGCAAGAACTAGCATGAAAGTCAATCTATTACAACCAGCGCGGTTGTTCCTATTTCATTTTCTTCTTCCAAGCCCTTCTTAGAAAGCACTCACTGTTCACTAAGGGTGGGACAAATGAGAAAAAATAACCTAGTGTTTTTGTCTTTGTTGCAATTCAAACCTAAAACCTCGTGATTCTCAATTCACTTCACGAAACCTCGTAATTACTAAAAAAAAAAACTAAAAAGCAAAACGGAAATGATATAGAACAAGGATTAAAATAGAAAATTACCGCATAATCTTCTTCAGTTAGGTGTCGAACGATCCAAGAGTTGAATATGAACGGTATTCCCCTTGATAAAAATTGAGTAGCTACAAGTATAACACATTACTCAACAAAAAATTATATGAAGAAAAAATAAAAAATTGAACAACGAAAAACTGAGAAGATAAGCACTGACCGAGCAAGTACTTGAATGTGTGAGATAGATTCGCCGGACGGTCACCTTCTTCACTTGATTTTGACATTTGCTTTAACTAAATTTCTCTTCTCTATCTATGGCGTCGATTGATCGAACAAGTGAAGAAGAACATTAATGCAATTGGGTTTATTGGGTTGTTTACGGTCCGCTCTTATTTTAAATAATAATGTCGACTTGAAACGGGTTTATTCGGAGGAATTGTGGTGGGATTGCTTAAATCAAATCCCGGGTTCAAATTTTGGATACGGAGTAAATTCCTTTAGAAGCACAAAATAGGTTATATAATGCGTGATCTAGTTTTAGGGCCCTTTTGGCTTAGCTTAAATATAATTTAAAAAATAAAAAAATTTAGATGGTCTAAAGCCCATCCAATTTATACCTGAAAAATTTCAACTACACACGGTAACTTCAAGGGTGTCCTATCACCTCCTAAACTGTTTAAAACATGAATTATTACACCCTTAAAACGTCATAACCACATCTATGCTAATGGGTGAGACTCACACTCTGTAGAAATTTTATTTAAAACTTTTTTTTAATTCTTTTTCCTTTTTGACTTATTATTTTAAAAAAACAATTTAATGTCAAAAACGTCTAAGTTTATGAATGTATTTTGGATCTTCAATTTGAAACATGTTGATAACATAGATGGTTGTTAGTTATTTGAAGCTGAATACATTGAGTTTGATTGGGTTTATGATTGTGATTTTCAAATTTAAAGAAACACCGAAATTTCATGGAAATCGACGAGCTTGAAACCTCCATTAAAATTAGTTTAAAAGCTTGAGCTAACAATTCGACTTGCCACAAACGAGCACCGTTTTGAGTGAGTAATATATCAAAAGGTTGAAAACGTCGAGGGAAGCTTATATCTAAAATTTAAGGTAATTTGGAGATGATTTAGGGTGGTTTTGCATCAAATTTCAGAGTAATGGAATGAAGAAGATGAAGAACAAACGCTAACTTTTCAGATGCTTAGGAAAAGGACCAATTATTAAAATTAGTCGTGGGTTTGTTGGGTGATAAAAAGGACCAACCATCAACGAACGAGTGCAGGTATGTGATTCTCATAAATGGAAAATTGTTGATTGATTACCTGCATGAACACTCAATATTATAAATAGATATGTAGGAATGTTAGTATATGATGGGTAGAAAGAGAAAGAGGAATTGATTTAAAGTCATGAAATTAATTGATTTATCTACTTTAGGATTATTAGTTATTTTATAATTATTTGGTTGCTGTAAAAATCTAATCATGAGCAATGATTGCTTGGGGATATGATCCAACATACATTAGAAAATTTGGATGCAGACTAGTAGGTCTGCGAATTATTTTTATTTTATTTTTTTCGTAAACTACCGATCCCAGATTTGTCTCTTATTTTCTTTCTTATTTTTACATTACAATTTAGGTTTTTATATTCTATAGTGGGATTGAAATGGAATGGAACCTGTAGTATAGTTTTGTTAATTGGGTTGAAAACATAAATTAAA